>JPJZ01001229.1:0-49435 GCA_000750815.1 Pseudogymnoascus sp. VKM F-4516 (FW-969) | reverse complement strand
GGGCGGGAGGGTGTGCTGACCCATTCCGGCGTTAGTGGCCGTAGGTCAAAGTGCACTCACTACACTGGGTGATTGCACGTGGTTTATCCTTATCCGTCATTTCCATTGCAACACGGCGCGGAAGGCGTACTGGGCAAACATAATCGAATGATCGAAGATGGAGGCTTGGAGAAAACTACTGGCTGTATGGACTCGGGACTTGCATTTGGACTTGCATCTGACTGTGGCAATATTTCAGTACAGTCAGTATCTTTCAAGATAATATTCTCCTCGGTGATGGTTCGGTGGGTGGTTGTCATTACATACAAGGGAGCGCAAGCCACTGAAGAATATGCACGAAGTACGTACCATACTTCTTTGATGCACACAGTCAGGAAAAAGGTATGGAAGGTACTTTGTATTGTAGGTACGTCCCTAACGGCCACTAACATTTAGTCGTATGTAGTGCTCAGACCCCTACAGTGTGGTATAGTACAGATTGCCGTACGGAGTACAGACGACTGCACGAATACAGTACCTACCTACAGTACAGAGTACAGTGGGCTTGACATTTCTCAGGTGGTTATATCCAATGGGATAACATCCGTCTTTCCGGAACTCCACACGGGATAAATTGACCTATCACTCACTTCTGCTTCATTACTTTTTACTCTTCAGCATGCTCATAGGATGCTTATAGGGTGCTCTGAGGGTATTGGCACGTAGTTGGCACCTTGGCATGCGTTTCTGTACAGATCAAAGGGAGGGGGCGCATTACATTAACCTTATCACACATTCACATTATACGTATGGACTTCCAACAAACAAATCAGTTAAGATGCGTTGCTTCCCCGCTGTCGTGGTCATCACTTCAGCAACCTCAACCTTTCATCAATGGAGAAGTCATCAATAACAGACAACATGGCATCAGATAGCAAGAGTCGCGATGCGACACCTGCCACGCCATCAACTGTGATATCGCCAGAGGAGACCACGACTGCTGCTACAACTACCACCACCATTGCTGAAGCAGCATCGGGCACGGATCCGGAAGGAACTATTGTCCCACCACCACTAACACCGCCAGCACAACCATTGTCCGAGGCTCCGGGCAACGATGCGAACTCCCCAGAGCCAGAGGAGGAGGAGGAGTCGCTCATTGAGGCTGAAGTATATTCTTCGCTTTCTTACCTGGCCCACTATACCCGCTAACTATATCTAGGATGCTTCAGATAGCGGCTATGACACTGATGTTCGTATTCTCGTTCTAAATACACACCCGTCAAACCCAACTAACTCCTGCAGAACCTCTCCGTCAGCGTCATCTCTGCAAGCTCCTCCGTTTTCCAGTTCGTCCACGAGCATGGCCACCGCTACCACCGCAAAGGCGAAGCGCTGCTCCCAAACGACGACACGGAACAGGATCGACTCGATCTCCAACACCACATCTTCAGGATGCTGTTTGACGGCGGCCTGACCCACACCACCCTGCCCACCGACAAGGCACTCAAGATCGTCGACGTCGGCTGCGGGACAGGGATCTGGGCGATTGAGATGGGCGACATGTTCGAGAACGCAAACATCATTGGGATCGAGTGAGTTCCCGATATTGTGCTGTGCCGTACTGTACTGTACTTGGCAGATCCCGCTAACTATGGTACCAGCGAATCCCCAATCCAGCCCAGCTGGGTCCCCCCGAACGTCCAGTTCGAAATCGACGACATCACGAAGCCCTGGCTCATGAAACAGTCCAGCATCGACTTCGTCCACATCCGCACCATGGCCGGCTGCATCCCGTCCTGGCCAACACTCCTCTCCTCCGCCCTCGACGCGCTCAAGCCCGGCGGCCTCATCGAGGTCGCCGACTTCATGTGGGACTTTGAGTGCCAGGACGGGTCGATGGCGCCCGATAGCATGTCGGTGAAGTGGGCGAAGCAGTTCCACGAGCTGGCCACGGAGACGTTCAAGATGGACTTTGGGCCGAGCCCGAAGATGGGGGACTGGATGGCGGGGGCGGGGTTCGAGGATGTGAAAGTCACGACGATGATTGTGCCCGTGGGGCCGTGGCCGAAGGATCCAAAGTTGAAGGAGATTGGACGGTACTTTCTGAGTCAGATGCTCGAGGGGGGGATGGAGAACTACAGTCTGGCCTTGTTCACAAGGGCGGGGTGGACGGCGACGGAGGTGCATGCCATGCTTGGGCTGGTGAGGAAAGAGATTATGAATCCGAAGATTCACAGCTTTACGCGCGCGTGGTTCATCACGGGGAGGAAACCAATGCATTGAAAAAGGCACGCTTATGATATAAAGGGTAAGGGGAGGAAAGGGAAGGGGGCTCAGCAGTACTTGTTGCGCGCGCGCCACAATCGAGTAATCCAGATTGGAAGGCTATACCTATGGTATGCAACGTGTTGGTATATATACCTTTAATCGTATATCGATTCAGCAGGAGCGTACCTATTGTCCTCGTTGATGGCGTTTTCGTGATACACGTTGCCTCTCGTGAGGTCTGACCTCGCCATCCAGCGGTTTATTCGCCATAGTACTCGTTCGATTCGAAGGTTTGAAGACGGTATCGTGCGTAATGGGGGATAGTAGATTCTGGCTGTATCATACATAACAAGGTCTTCGAAGTGAACCTGTATCAAAAAGACCCAGTCAACAGGAACTAGCGTGCTACTATATCGAGACCTACTGAAGAGATTGATATTCCTACCAAACCTAAGGAATCCAAATCTCAACAGTTACCGAATAATAGTGTGGCTAAAGAGGCCGAGAATCTATCCCGGCGTTCAGATACAAGAGCGGATATAGGTGCTCTGAATGAGTCTGACAGCAGCGAGAGATGGTATTATAGCCGGTATGTGACCTACCAACAGTAGAGAGTAGGCAGCCAAGGTTATAAGCGACCAAGAGGCTAATTCTTAGCACATATTTATACTAGGTAGAGACACATAGCTAGCGATGCAGAGAGAATCCTTATAGCTACAAAGTCTTATCGCATTTGCAACTTATTCACTACCAGCCGAAGCTCGCCCGCAAGCGATTCAATGCCGCTTTTTAGTCGTCTCCGTCGTGGTTCGAGCCAGGCCGATGCGGATCCACATTCCTGGAACCTGCTGTCATCCTACTCGGCTCCTAAGCCGGGGGGCAAGCAGACTGTCATTCCCAACCCTAAAATATTTGCCAACGTCTTCATCCCCAGCGAGCCCCAGGCTGGCAAGGTCGAAACCATTTTGGCCTACCCCCAGACCAGCCACACGGCCGTGCATCTGGCCCTGCTCGAGTGCTTCCGGAACCTAAGGCTCAGCGCCAACGCGCTCGACGTCGAGGTCCTGCAGCCGCCAACATACGACCAAACTCCCCGGCCCGGGTCGGCGCAGCTCCCAGAGTCTCAGAGATGGGATCTACTCATCAAGTTGGCTGTCACGCGCTTCGCGGGGTGGTGGTCCAACATTGGCAGCGTCATGAACCATGCCTCTGTGTACTCGCACCACGGGAGTAAAGAGGTAACGGTCCAGCTGGCCAAGGACTACCTCCCGCCACTGGACGTGCTGCTCGTGTGGTACGCCTTCGCGTTGGACTCGGAAGGCTACGATGACGCCTGCCGGAACCACGAGCGAGACATCCCGCAGCTGCGAAAGCTCTGCTTCCCCTGGCCTGCCATACGCAACGTCATCGACATGGACAAGATGCAGTTCTCTCTGCCTCGTGCCGCCCAAAACCTCTTCTCCAACCTGTCGGGACAGTCTCCTGATATCATCATGTACCTCGAGAGCCCCCCAGCGTACACCGTTGACCGCAAGCTCCCATTCGAGGCGAATCTCTTTGCCGAGGTCAAGAAGCATGAATCCTTCATTGACGTGTCACACGAGCTGCTATGGATCCGCTCGCCTGCCCTCCAGGGAACATTGGTTCGGGCAAGTGTCGAGTACCTCGACTTTCAGCTGAGCGGGTCAGCCGCAGGCAATGAGGGCAGTATGAGCCACCTGTCCTTTGGTCTCAGTCTGCTCTGGCGGACGCACCGGTTGTATCCGTTGCAATACGAAGCCTTCATTAAGGAGGTTGTAAACAGTCAACCAGCGAGTGATTCCAAGTCACCTAAGAAGAATGCAAACTCCTCTCTCAAAAACCCAGATCCCGACTTGTTGGCCCAGCAGTGTCGCTGCTGGACATGCGAGCGCATCCGGGATGATCTCCCCACGTTCACTCTCGCCGCACCTCCTTACTCCTCCTCCCCAGCATCATCCAGCTCGAACCCCAGGCAGCAGCAGCAGCTCTCGCTCTCTTCCGATCAAGTCCGCGAGATAAAGGACGATCTGAGCTTCTACCACGCTGTTGAGGGAGCGCGTAGATGCAAGGCACCACTGCCAACACGACCACCGACAGCGGCGGAGAAGGAAGCAGAGAGGATCGCCAAGGAGAAGCAGAAGGAGATTGGGTATATGCCAGGGCTGAACGAGTATTTTGAGATCCTACCTGATGGCACACGCAAGATCCGGAGGCAGAAAACCGTAGGCACCTGGGGTAAAGGGGCATGGGTTTAGTCTATTTTTCTTAGGACCCCAAACTCATCAATCGTTCGTATGTGCGTAGGGGGTAATTGGGGATGGTTCAGTCACAATGGAAACCTTCTCTTGAAGATTGCGTACACATTCTGTGATAACCCGCTATCCGGATAATGAGATGGCAATAGTCTATATAGAACAGGACGAACCACGTCTCTTTCTAGTGATCTCAGCAGTTTCGTGATGCCTCACATGCGTATTGCAGACCAACATTACACATGGGCCAATAAAATACTTCCTGTATCTTGAACTAACCAGGCTGAAGCGGGGCAGATGGTTAAGGTATCATTCTCGTAATGCCTCGCACGTTCAGTCTGTAACATGTTATTGGAACATAAGTGAACTTGCAGTCCGTAATCGCTTAGGCTGTAATGCGCATATAATCGGTCATTCTGTTGGCCAAATAGTGTTATAGGTGCTTATGTGGGATGCGCACTTAGACCATAGTATGCTCATAGTCGCTCTCACTGTGTGGGCTGTGCTCGTAAGATGTCCTTGTTACTATAAAATAATGAGAATTACCATCGCATTGCTATGGAACGCTGACAGCCACGTTTTCTCCACAGGATGTGTTGCAAAGATTACAAGAAAACAGCCACCAAAACCCCAAATAATTAGCCTTTCGAGTTGCTGTTGTACCCACTACTATACACATTCAGCTGTTGCTCACTATTGATCCCATTCAAGGCGTTACTAGCTGGCACTGACATCCAGGTACTCATATTATCCGCAAACGCATTAACCATATCGTATCTAGCGAGAAAAGAGAAGTCTGTGTCCATCTGGTCCCCTATATCATATTCATGGGCCATCTGACACCCGCTGCTATCTGGTTGAATGACAGGAGCGAGTTGATTGGTAAGTCTCGCGTTTCTTTGGTATTCAGATGTATCGCAATGGATGTTGGCACCCTAGTCAACATTAGATGATGGGTACAGACTCTTTTCTGATCTAGCATATACATTTGTCCTTAATTCCGGACCACTGTTTAATTCGCTAGGACTATATTGACTCTGACCAGTAGGAACTTTCATGCTGCCTGCTATTAAATATGAGGACAGAATGTCTGCCGGCTCAGGCTTCGACAGTAAGCTAAGGTGCATTAAAGGCTGAATCATCTTGTCTCCTTTACTATCCAATAATAAATAGCTGTGATACCATTTTTGGAGTTGTAAAAGAACTCCTAGAAATTTATAAGGAATTCTAAACTTTTCAGGGCCTGCAGCTTCTTCTAGATAGGAGATGACTGCCCTGTTATCATCCCACTCCTCTGCAAGTACATCACCACATAGGGCTAGGTGTCTACCCGCAACTTTCTGCTCGGCCTCACCCTCTACCAGGGGGATATAGAAATATAGGGTTGAGAGAAGTAATACGCTGCCACTAGTCATTCTGCTAGGGTTGAAAATTATATATAAGATGTTATTCGACACACCTCTGTACACTTTCACATATATAGAATCGAGTTTCTGTCTGACTTTTTGCTTCTATCAAGCTCTTCTAGAGATGCCATCCTTTTAGATCCTCGCTGTTGTAACCCCATCAAATTCATCTACCACCATGCAAATAGCTTTCCTGAGTAGCTTCACGATCGTCTTAATTTCGGAAGCTATGACGATGTAAGGCGGAGAGATGATAACAAACTCCATATCATATACGCCGGTTTTACCAAGCGTGCCTAGAATGTCTAATCCAAGCTGTCCAGCCACCTTGACGATGCGATTGGAGAAGTTATCATTTGCAGAAAATGCCGTCTTTTTTGCGGGATTCTGCATGAACTCGACGGCCCAGAACAACCCTCGACCACGTATATTGCCAACGTGAGGAAGCTGAGAAATTTCTCGATAAAGCTCCGCCTCCAGCAGTTTCCCCATGGCCCTTACGTTATTTAGAATATTGTCTCGTTTGATGATTTTCTGAACGGCTAGCGCGGCAGCACATGCAGTTGGGTGTGCTTGGAAAGTGTGGCCGTGAGCCAGAGTACCAGTTCCCCCTGCAAGAGCATCGAATATCTTCTGGTTCAAAAGAACACCGGAGAGAGGCACAAATCCTCCGCCAAGTGCCTTGCCAATTGTTTGAATATCAGGGGACATACCCTCTTGTTCCCATGCATGCATGGTTCCTGTCTTGCCCATGCCACACATAATCTTGGCTTGTTAATTTCTTTCAATCTAAAGCAAACTCGATTATAAACTCACCTCGTCTAAGATCAATACGATATCGTATTTGTTGCACACCTCGCGAACTGCCTTAAAATATCCGGGGACGGCAGGCAAGCAGCCAAGTGTCGTTCCGCTGACCGTTTCCGCAATGAAAGCAGCAACTGTGCTTGCCCCAAGCCTCAAAATCTCGTCTTCAAGTTGCTTCTTCAATCTAGAAACGTACTGCTCATCATCTTCCCCGTTGAGTTTTGCCCGGTACCCGAAACATGGATCAACAAATGTTACATTGGGCGTCATCCATGGCTGGTAAAACGCCCGTCGAGACTCATGTCCTGAGACGCCGAGTGCGCCTAATGTGTTTCCGTGATAGCTCTGCTTCCTAGCAATAAAGTTGACTCGTTTCGTCTCTCCGCGCTCGCACCAATACTGGGTTGCCAGCTTCAGAGCAGCATCGGTAGCCTCACTCCCGGAATTGACAAAGATCGCCTTCACCAATCCCCCAGGTGAGCTGCCGAGGATCTCTGAAGCCAGGTCTTCCGCCACATTACATGTATATCTACTTCCGGAGTATACATAGCCGATTTCATTGAGTTGTTTGACAATTGCCTCTGTAACTTCTGGTTGATGGTGTCCTAGGATCGAGACTGAAGGGCCGGATGAAGCATCGATGACAACCTTTCCCGAATCTAGCACGAAAGAAATGCCTGAACCAGAAGCGATCACTCGAGGCCTCGAGGCCATATCTCGATGGAGTATGTGAGACTCAGAAACAAAAGAATCGATGGTCATGCTGGCGTAGGTACGGTAGTTGAACTGTAGTTATAGCAACCAGGGCGAAAAGAGAGTCGATTCGACAATAGCAGGTGCAGAGGGCACTGTATCTGGATGCGTATTGAGGGGTATAACAGTATTTTAATGTCTATGGAGAGGTACAACATCTGTCCCTGGTATATATTGCAGGACAGTGGCTAGCAGGCATCCTATATTCCCCCGCATGACTTGAATATGCCTGCACCTTCAAGCCCACACAAAGATAATTTTTGAGGCGACAAGAGGGTAGCACACCATACCGCGGTTTGAGAGTGCGAATTTTGGAGAAAGGAGCCGGCGCTTATGGCGCCGAGCGGTACGGGCGCGGGGAATCGGTGCGGGGAAGAACACAGGGGAGTATCTGCGTTTAGTGGGGGTTCACCATGGATCCCGAAGTGGAGCGAAGCTGATAACCTGGAGGCGACCAAGTTGATTGCTGGTAGAATTAGCGTATCGCCATAGGCGCCAATCACTCTTCTGTGCTCGGAAATCGCCATTTCTAGAACGAGGTGATTAGTGTGCAATCGCTCGTGATATTATTAGTGTTGTTGATGGAGCCTCGGAGGCTTTTATTGCACATTTAATAGTGGAGCTTCTTACATCCTTTGTTACGATGGGTTGTGGAAAGACCTTCTGTGACAAGGCACTAATTTAATCACAGCATACTGTATATAAGGTGAGCCAGCTGTATCTTTCTTCATATCTCCAGCCTACTCTTCCCAGCACGTCTTTTTACAGTCAACCTTTGCCCCGTGACTATGGCTTCCACCCAAGCTCAGATACTAGACATAAATGCCCAGGCATATCGAGGGCCACCGTTGCCCAACACCCTCGACGACTTGGTAGTTCCCAATGTCCTGAATCACGACATCGATGAGCGACTATGGGTCCCTCAATCAGACAATGTGTGGTTCAGACCTCTCCTCTTCTCAGCAAGTCAAGGCTTTTTCGTCAATCTACTCAGAGTTCGCAAATGTGGCATTCTATCTCGACATCGCCATGCTGGGCCAGTTCACGCGACGGTCTTGAAGGGCAGATGGCATTATCTTGAGCATCCGTGGTGGGCTGAGGAGGGGAGCTATGCGTTCGAGCCGCCGGGAGATATCCACACGTTGGAGGTTCCAGAGGGGGTGGACGAAATGATCACGATGTTTCATGTCACTGGTGCCTATATCTACGTGGATGTGGATGGAAATCCAGTAGGGGTTGAAGACGTCTTTAGCAAGATTCAAAAGGCAAGGGAACATTATGAAAAAGTTGGGCTAGGGAAGGACTTCGTCGACCAATTTATCAGATAAATGCTTAAGCTGTGTTGCTGTCAATTTGGAGTTGAAATGTCCGAGAGTTTCAATGAAACAAACGACTCTGTTTATAATAGCTCTTAATACTACAAAACCTGTTCCGTTAGCATAATCCCTAGATTCTTCCTCTCAGTTGTATTAGCGACTCTCTGTAGCTTAACCTCAGGACCGTGTCTATATTATTTAAGGTTTGCAAAAAATTATAGAGTTCGACTGTATATAACGAGGACCTCTGTTAGTTTCACCTCCTGTGTACAAATACAGAGAACATAGCTGTATCTTACCCGCAAATAAACCAAACCCAAACTACAGTACTATAGGTGGCCACCAGCATCACTACTATATTAAATCCGCTGCGTTTATAGCTCACACGGTCTAAATAAGTGCCCTACAGACTTTTCCACATCTATAATTTTATGGTTTGCAATTGAGTCCATGCACACTATAGGACTGGGAGGATGGCTGCAGCTACCCCGGACCCCAGGTTCCGGACAAACCCCAGCACTAGGGCCGGTCGGTGTCTTGATCTGCGATAAGGAATCAGGCGGGACTCCAACAACGACCTCCACCACCATCTGTAGAAAAAGACTACCCCATCTCACGACATGGCAGATACTTCTGAACCTCCGGCAGTTGTTGCATCCCAGCTTCGAAGTCGGGATATAATTCGGGATCCCCGCAAGCGCAACAGGACTGGCTGTTTGACGTGTCGCCAGAGGTAATGGATTGCGCCAAACGAAACATTGTACGTAGCTAACGTGTCCGACAGAAAGAAACGATGTGACGGCATGCGAGAGAAATGTGGCCATTGTAGCCGTCTTAATCTCGTCTGCCATTGGCAAACCCCTCAGGATATCATCACGAAGCCTCGAGCCAGATCGTTCTCGCCGACCGAGCTTTACCAGCTCGACGAGTCACTATCCGCCTTGCCGCTCCCCAAACTCCCCAACCCAACCAATTTCCTCGAGAGCGAATATTCTCAGTCAGCACAACGATCAGATAGTCGAAAACTTGCTCTACGATACTATATTCAGACCTTTACACCGATGTTGACGACGAACCTGGAAAATAACGGGTTTCTGTCAGGTAGGTCATATCCTTGGTAACTTATTCTGTTCGAAGCAGAGCGTTATCTTGCCCAGATAAGATCTGATAGTTATAACATAGTCCTCTTACCTATGGCTATTGAAGATAAGCTTCTTCTTGATATGCTGATCGCCTGGTCGTCATCTCATCTTTCGCTCTGTGACGACGAACATCGCGCGAGGGCACTAGAACACCGATCCACAGCTCTGAATTCCTTCGCGTCCTCCCTCTCCGACATCTATCACTCCCCCGCCCTACTCTTGGCTGGATGCCTGGTGTTTTGCTCCATGTCGGCCATTCTGGGCGACACGACGGGATGGCACCACCATTTACTCGGCGCCGTGCAGATCATACATAATGCTGGAACATCCTCGCCTGGTCGCGACGGCGTGGCTGTAATGTCAAGTTCATACGAAGGTCGATGGCTCTTACGGAACTTTGCATATCATGATATTCTCATGAGCATCACACTTGACCGCGAGCCCCTTATTCCCGGAAAATACTGGATACCTGAGCAAAGGACACCAATTGACTCGTATTTCGGATTGGCGTCCGATCCCATGGCCATGCTATCCAAGATAAGCTCTCTAAATATAGAGATGCGTCGAAGTATGAGTGCTTCAGATTCTGGTATGTCGCATACATCTTACGCAGGAAGCCCCGATTCTTTGACGCTTGAGAACTTCAACTTCTCCGCCCTCGCCCGCAGTATCGAGACGGAACTCCGGGAATGGAAGTGCGCCGAGTCCACCGATGTGTGCCTAGTTAGCCTCGGAGAAGCATACCGCAGTGCAGCACTGATATATCTCTATCGCGTTATTCGACGAAACATTCCTGGTACGCGTACACAAGTGGACAAGAAGATCGCCACCCAAGCCAGTGCTGTCGTCCAGCATGTAGGGAATATGCCTATGGGGTGTTTTCCGGAATGCACTTCCCTATTTCCTCTCTTTATGGCTGGTGGGGAAACGACGTCTAGGCTAGAGATGCTCTTTATCCGCGAAAGGCTACAGCACCTTGTCACTTATCGGCACTTCCAGAACGCCGCTTCTGCTTTATCAATTCTTGAAGAGCTATGGTTGCAGCATACTAATTTCTCAGGATTGGTTGCGGGTGAGCCATTGGACTGGATAGATGTCCTAAATAGACGGGGTTGGAAACTGGCTTTGTCTTGATCAGTAATGCCAACTTGGGCATGTGAGAGCTCACATGCCTGCCTATGAACACCGCTATTCTCTACTAAGGGAACCCGAGCTCTACAAGTCTTTCACCAAACTTAAAAGGCGATTTTTAATCCGCTTGCCAAGTACCTGAAAGCATACCATCTCCTCTGAGACGACTTATTTGCCGAGGAAAGTTCACTGGGCAACACTTGGTCGACTCCCATCAAGAGTCTACAACTATCCTGACCAGTCGGCCTTGCTTTTTGCCTAACTCTCTCTAATGGAGTGCAGCTTACGTTTGGCCGCGAAAGGATTAGAATAAAGGTTGCATAGTCTTAGAACATAACAGCGACGGTTGGGTGAGAGACAAGGGCCACGACAAGACCAAGCCATTGCCTTAATGACACGCAATGCAAAAGGAAAGAACAAACAGAGCAGAAGCTCCGGAGAGACTCTTCTGGAAAGGGCTCAGAGAAATACCGTTCTATGTACTTCTTCCTGGCCCGCTTAAAATTTGTCAAGAAGCGCGTGATGGATGTAGGGGCATATAGCGATGCTTTAAACGTTCACTCAATACAGTCCCCTGATAGTGCAATGCTGAATCTCTACTGCTAGAGAGGTCGCATAGTTGTACTACACTATTCTGCTATATATTGGGTGTAGGTGATATAGTTAGTTGTTCTGGCGAAGTAGTTCTATAATCTACCAAAGTTGTATAGTGAGTGATTAAATTACAAGAGTTAAGAATGCACGAATACTATCAATGTTATATCAAACTTTGCTTTCACTCTACTCTACTAGTATAATAAAATATAGAGTAAAGTATGTATAATTGGTATAGCGAGACTTAACGAGTTATCCTTATAATTAAGATTGCAGTCTAGTCTATTCTATATTCAAAATACTAGTAAACAAAACTTTTAGTGTTCTTTTCACATTTTCTAAGTATTAAAAGTCTCGCCCCTCCCCCCCTATTCCAAAAGTACCGCGCAAGCCTCGTAAGCTATAAGAGCCACATTTCGACCAACAAAGTCATCCAACGTCTTTCCATTATTACTTAGCACCACCTTTTTAGCGCTCCCAACTTCACTCTTCAAGGACCACGAGGTCTCCTCGGCCGAGAAATTACACAGCACCAGAATAGTGGTCCCATCTTCTGCCTCCCTTGTGTAAGCTAACACCTTCTCATCAATTTCATCTAACATCTCAAAGTTGCCGTATATCAGACTGTCCTTATACTCTTTACGAGCTGCAAGGACTGCTCTCCAGTAGCTGAAAGGAGAGGAAGGATCGTCTACCTGCGAGGCAGCATTTACGAATTCTGTATTAGGATTCACCGTCATCCACGTAGGGCCGGAAGAAGAGCTGAATCCGCCAGATGCGTCAGAGGTCCATTGCATGGGCGTGCGTGCATTGTCCCTGGATTTCTTCTGGTACTCCTCTTTTGCGACAGCCCAGGCCTTTTCGTCTGGTGTTTGTGTTTTCAGCCATTTCTGATGGTTGACGCAACTGATATCCTTATACTCATCTAAAGGCCATTCCTTTGGGACATTGGTCATCCCTAGTTCCTGACCCTCGTAGATAAATACTGTACCGGCCTGGAAAGCCAAAAACGTTGCCAGCATCTTGGCGCTTTGTGTGCGGTACTCGGGGGAATCACTTGCGAATCTGCTCACTGAGCGTGGCTGATCGTGGTTCTCGAGATAAAGCGCATTCCAGCCGCCATTGTCGTACATGAACTTCTGCCATTTAGCCACAGGAGCTTTCAGCTCTGAGAGCTTCCAAGTGCGAGGAGAATATTTGTCGTCGGGACCCTTATCAAGGCACATGAAGTCAAAATGGAATATCATATTCAGCTCATTCCGGTCATACCGCACTGCTTTAATGACTTCGTTCGGGTCTTGCACTGATGGCATTTCGCCCACGCTAAATGCGTTGTACTCGTTTAGTATGGCCCCGATATCTTGGAGGTACTCATGAAGGCGCGGACCAGCACAGTAGAACTCAGTCCCGAGGACTCCATCTGGAGGTTGCGAACTATCGGGGAAGTCTTGGGGCTTGCTGATATAGTTGATAACATCAAGCCGGAAACCATCGATGCCGCGGGATAGCCAGAATCGCATAATCTCGTGCACAGCATCACGAACCGGTTTATGTTCCCAGTTCAGATCTGGCTGCTCTTTAGCAAACAGGTGGAGGTAGTACTCGTCCGATACTTCGCAGTACTCCCATGCGCTCCCTAGATTCTGTTAGTCACCCTATTAGATAAAAGTTCATAGGAGTCAACTTACCCTCAAAATGAGAAATCCAATTATTTGGGGGTTGTCTCTTTCCTTCCTCGTCATACTTGGGTTTCCGCCAGACATACCAATCTCGATACGGATTGTCCTTTCCACTCTTCGATTGTTTAAACCATTCATGCTGATCACTCGTGTGGTTTACCACCAAATCTAGTAACAGCTTTACTCCCCGTTCGTGTAGTCCATTCATTAACGTATCTACATCCTCGATTGTGCCGTACTCCGGATCGATGGTTTTGTAGTCTGAGATATCGTATCCCATGTCGATCTGCGGAGAGGCAAAAATGGGGCATAGCCAAACGACATCTACGCCCAATTTCTTGATATAATCCATTTTAGAAATGATTCCAGGGAGGTCGCCTGTTCCGTTACCTGTGCTATCACAGAAGGAGGCGGGATAGATCTGGTAGACCGAAGCCTCTTTCCACCATGCTCTCGGCTGGGTGCCACTTCGAGCAGTGACTTCTTGAGAGCTTGTGATTTTGGAAGTCATCTTGTTGTTTGGTGTATACGATGGCAGGAGAGTACAAGGAGTATGGATAGATATGAGTGAGCTCAGAAACCTCTATATACCTGGTTGCTGTTAAAAGACACATGCAGGAGTCCAATGTTGGCGCAGGAAGTTTGCGAGATCTTTAGAACTCGTAAGATAAATATAATTTACTTGTTTTTTTACCTAACTAGCTGGAGCTCATTCCGGGAACTCTTATAGCGTACATTAAAACCCTTCTTTAGTATCGAGATAGTCCGGACGTTAGTCATTAACGCCCCGTGACGGGAGGGGGAGATGGAGAGGTTGAGGGGGTGTTTGGAGGGATGTGCGGGGGCGAGGGCTTGGGTTCATGTTGATGGTGGTATGTAGTGACCTCTTTTAAGGTAAGCGTTGCTATCACATCGGCGCTGTGAGCGCAGCAACCGCCACTACTGCTCACATATGGTACCAGATAAGGGCTCTTGGTGGACCCTTATCTAGGGCGGGGAACCCGTATCGGATTCGGACCGGGCTCTTTTCCCCGCAGCAAGTTGGTGATTGGTAAAAGTGCCAAGTGGGTCTTTAATCATCATTACTTGCCAAACTGCTTGTGAGATCAACAGAGTTCATAAAATGAAATCTATTTAACGCCTCGGTAATGTCTTTCAAGGCAAGGTTTGCTATCCCAGCGCCGCCGTGGCCGCTGCAACCGCCACTGGCGCTTTGCTGACACACAGGGCACGGTTGTCCTTGCAGGAGCGGGGAACCTGGATAATGTACAATACCGTAGCGGGTTTTTATCCCCGCGAAGTTACATAATCATCGATTTCGCCGAACTGCAGGCACCAGGTTCGAGACTAACCAATGGCCTACTATCCCTAAGTGTTCTCCGCTAACGTACTAGGTTCCACTTCTAGCTTCGCAACCCTTGCCGCACAGGTTCCCAACTTTCCCCAACTTGGGCCGTATCCTGGCCGAATGAGCCGACTAGTTGGGATAGCCAGGGAAGACACCAAGCATAAGACATATTTTGTAGCTTAGGATTGTGATAAAGCTGGCTTCGCCCCGCCAAAGATAGCTATATTAAACTCATCTTGCTTTGCTTTGTTGCTGCTTGCTATCCTATCACCATCCTTCCTTCACTTTCTCCCAAATTTATCATCATGTCTTCCATACCGAACACGCCTGCGTCTACTGGTGCGAACGCCCCAATGAAGAATGGCATCTACACCGTAGAGTCAGAAGCTTCTGAAAGCAGCGGTGCTAAGGGTGGCCGTGCACTTCAGGTGGAACGACATGATTACGTTGACCTGGCACCAACGAAAAGAGAACGAGCATATCCAATGGAAGGATTTGACGACATCTACACTGACATTGTCGACTATATTGTGCGATGCACCCATTTAATCTGGGATGAGCGGGATATCGGTCTAATTTACTCGCATTATACCCATAACTGTGTCTTGTATGGCACGATGGGCACCATCTACGACCGCGAGTCAATTGTGAGGGATACGATTCAGCGACTCGTGTCTTTCCCTGAACGTCGTGGCATGGCAAGCCAAGTGCTATGGAAGGGCGATGACAAGAAAGGATTCTACACTTCACATCTTGTGACTGGTAGTGGTAGACATACGCAGAACGGGCATTTTGGCCCCGCTACTGGCAGGACATTCGTCTCTCGCACTATTGCCGACTGCATGATATATCGGAATCGCATTTATCGCGAATGGGTAGTCGCTGATAATATGGCCATTATCAAGCAGCTCGGCCTCGACCCCCACAAGCTTGCCGAAGAAACCGCCAAATCACTCTTTGATAAACGCGTTGAGAACATCGACATTGGCGAGAATCGTCGACTCCTTGGCCAGCAACCTCCCGAGGAAGAGGCAGAAACTTCAATTGCTAGTAACGAAATTGAGATCAAAACTCTGAAATGGCTTCATGAAGTCTTCAATCGTCGTATGTTCGGAGGCATCAAGAAGGTTTACGCTGCCAATGCCCAATACCACGGCCCTAACATGGTCGAGCTCTATGGCGCTGCTTCTGTCTTACATCAGCACCTCGCTCTCTTGGGCTCTATCCCTGACGCCGCGTATATGCCACAGCATATTTGCTCCAATCCTTGTGACGAAGGCGGTGTTAAGGTTGCTGTCCGATGGATCATGGAGGGTCATCACTTGGGCTACGGGATTCTGTCTGAGCTGGGGAAGCCTACGGGAATACGATTACAGGTCATGGGAATGACCCACTATCACTACAAGAATGGCTTTATCGTCGACGAATGGACTGTGTATGACGAGCTGTCTTTGCTCACACAAATCAAGTTGAGCCAGATGTACGAGGGTGCGAAGGAAATTTGAAAAAGTGGATAGGCTATAGTGCCTGTGTATTCTTTAGTTACTAGACATTGGGCTGTATTTAGTCAAAGCATTAGGTTGGCGGGAGATGTTTTAGAATACATTAGGCAGATAAAAAGATAAGACTCTCAAAAATTATTATTTTAAAGTCAGCATAAGATTAAAGTAGTAAAGAGACATGCACTGAACATTTATAGTTTAGTATACCTATAATCTAGTCTTAGGCTGTCACTTTGAAGTCTAGAATACTAATATTTTTTAATATAACGCGCATAATTTCGAAGACAACTGCTAGCACTTCTCTTGCTCCATTTTCTAGTAACAGAAATATATAATGAATATTGTAAACCCTTAGAGCTTGGCATAAAATAGCCACGCTTTACATTGAACTGCGTCAACTAGGTATATGTACTATGGTTTCCCACCAGCCCATACGGCCAGTTTTTTGCAGTAATATCCTCGCGAATTTTATAGTAATTCTCTGCGTCTCCTATTTCATCCATATCAAGATTAAATATTTTCACTGCCTCCTCGCCCCCCAGTGGAGTCTCAACCGACCCCGAGAATGGCATTACAACCTGCGATTGCCCGAGATTTTTATCATTATCTGTGTTACCAGCATTGGTAAATACAACTGCAATCGAATTCTCAAATGCGCGAGCATTCAACAGACTCTGTAGCATCTGTTTTTCAAAGCCTGGGTTCCTCTTCAGGCCTTCTGGAGCACTGCCAAGGCCAGTCCATAACGCGGGTATAACTATGATCTGTGCTCCTTGTGCAACAAGGGAACGAAATGCTTCTGGGATTGCTAGGTCCCAGCAGAGAAGCAGGCCAACTTTGCCCAGAGGAGTGTAAATGACTTGATGGTGTGAGTTCGATGGTGCAACGGGTGCCAGGTGAGCACGCTCGCCAGACCAAAGATTGGCTTTTTGGTAGGAGCCTAGGATTTTACCTGTAGCGGAGATGAAGTAGGCGATGTTGACGAGCTGGGGGGATGTGGAAGCGGTTGCTGGGCAGGAAACACATGAGGTGGAGCAGCTGGGAGATGGGTGCGCTTCCACAATCGAGCCTGGCACGATGTTGATTTGAAGTTCTGCAGCAAGCGTACAGTATGATTTGAGATAGGTTATGTAATTGGAAGCGCATAAAGCGAAGCTTGAGTCTTCAGGTGTCCATCCTGTGAGGTGGTATCTATATATCTTAGTTGTGTACAGTTGAAAGGTTGAGATAAACTTGCTCTGGTAGGACTGCTAGAACTGCTCCTTTGGATGCGGCCTCGCGGATGAAGCTGCAGGCACGCCGATAGTTTTCCTCTACATTATTAGGCTGCATTAAATCAGAGAGTATTCTTCGTGAAGATGGTGGTGATAACTACCTTCGGGTGAAGCTGGATTACGGCCACCTTGTGAATTGCCATTTTCGGTACAGAATTGAGTACAGGAGAAGAGTTTGAAAGATTTGAATAACTCTCACCAAAAGCACCGGTCTCACAAGGATAGTCGGCAGTGAAGAGTGCTTTACGATCGTATGGCCGAGGAATAAGTAAGCGGCCCGATAAGTTAAGTTTCAGCACTAAGGTCTAAGCTAGGAGCTAGTGTGAAGGATGCCAAGATGCGGGGATGCTGATAATGCTACCACTAGGCGCTAAGGGCGGTTCCAGCGGAGTACCATATAGTGGGGATTTAGTGCCAATAGAGTGCTTAGTGTAGGAGACAGCCGGCCGCAAAACGGCGACTCCGAATACCTGGGAGATAAGGAGCCTCTACTGCCTTCTGTACTAAACTTACTCGGAAACAGGGAGTGCCAATTACTTGGGCCCACTCGGCCTTCTATAACATTGGCACTCCTCTTTTTGTATTTAGGCAAACTAATCCGCACCTTCTCACTGGACATATGTTGGGTTCATTGGATATCCTCTTAGACTTCTAAGTCCCACTTCAACCATTGCTTAGTTTCCTCCACTGTCCCACAACCATATTTCAGACAACATGGCGGCCCTCCAAAATGATACAGACGGCTCAGAGAAGGCGACCAAGGGCGATGTCACAGATCTCAAGGTCGAGTATGCACACGAGCAACAAGGCCATATGTCGGTGGCCGACATGCTAAGGGGCACCGCTGAAAACGAACTTACACCGTTTGAACGCAAGGCGGCTTTGATCAACGGGTGAGTCACTAGGCTACTTCTTGTGCATTATATATTTCTAACAAACCTTCGTAGTGAAATCGACAAGTTCGGTTTTGGCAAGTATCAATGGTGTATCTGGATGCTATGCGGGTTTGGCTTCTTCCTCGACTTAGCCTGGTCGCAAGGTGTTGGTCTACTCGCCACGGCAGTGTAGTAAGTTAATTTCTAACATGGTTGTGGATTTTGTTAATCAAATATTATAGTCAAGAGATGGGAGTCCCCCCCGAAAAGCAAGGGCTAATCTTCACCTGCGCTAATGCTGGTCTTGCGTAAGTATCCTCATCCATATCATCTGCCGTTTCTCAGATGCTTGTATTAATACTTGGGCAGAATTGGCGCTTTCTCCTTTGGTATAATTTCTGATCTCTTCGGCCGTAAATGGGCATTCAACTTGTCATGCCTCATCACCACAATCTTTGGAATGCTTCTGGTCAGTTTAGTTACTATCTTTCTATTTTTATAGCCACTCTTGCATAGTTACTTACAATCTTAGGCCGCAAGCGTGAATAATTATAGCGCAATATGCGGAATCTACTTCCTCGCAAGCATTGGCCTAGGTGGAAATATTCCCATTGATGCCACAATTGCACTCGAGTTCTTGCCTCAGAACCGCCGCGCTCTCGTGTCCTTATTGAGCATGTGGCAGCCAATTGGTGTCGTGGCAGGATCCGCCATTGCCTACGGGACAGCTGCTAAATACCGTTGCGACATCAGTCTGCCGGCTTGTAGCGCCGTGTCCGACGGCGAGAAGTGCTGCTCAGTCTCGAGCAATATGGGTTGGAGATATGAAGTGATTATTATTGGCGCCATTACCTTTGTTGTTTTCTTTGCCCGTTATTTTATATTTACATTTCACGAGTCTCCCAAGTTTTTACTAGCCAGAGGCCGAGAGCAGGAGGCTATTGATGTTCTTCACAAGATCGCTGAGTTCAACGGCGCCCCTACTCCTGTATTGACCGTCGAGGACTTCCATGAGGTCGATCGCGCTACTGGTGCCGCCGAGGCGGGCAATAAAGTTGGCGTTAAAGACGCCAAAAGTATTATCTTGGGAGTGTTTGCCAACCTTGCCTTCCTCAAAGGCATCTTCATGAGCAAGATAGAGTGCTTGACCTTTTTTATCCTCGGCCTGGCGTACATGGTAAGCCACTTCCCACTCACCACGATATTTATCAAAAGCTGACCATGATAGGGTGATTACTGGTCATTCAACTTGGCCGGAGCCTTCCTCCCCATTGTTCTACTCCGCAACAACGTGGACAGCGGTCAGGGCACCGTCTCAGACACCTACCGCCAGTACGTCTACATCTACCTTCCTGGAGTCATTGGAGCTGTTGTTGCCCTATTCTCTGTCCAGCTGCCTTTACTAGGTCGGAAATGGTCTCTTGTTATCTCTGCCGCCCTGCAGGGCTTGTCCATGGCTATGTACACACAGGTGGAAAACACTGCTGGATTCGTTGGCCTAAATGCCCTTGAATACATTATGCAAACTGTGAGTTGATAGAGAGACCAGACATGTTATTAGTGAGCTGACAAGTTACTAGTACTTTAACGCCGTGTTATACGCATCTACGCCAGAGATGTTTAACACCGCCTATCGTGCGAGCGCGAGTGGTATGCTTTCATGTTTAGGCCGTATCGCTGGTATCGTTGCGCCTTTCGCTGGTCAAAAATTCTTAGCAGAGGGAACAGCTGGTATTCTCTGGCTCGGTGCTGGTGGCATCTGGCTTTCGTGTGCTATCCTTTGCTTCCTTCCTATTGAGATGAGGAACAGGCAGATGTTTTGAAAGGCCCTATATGCTAGCATTTAGGATTTGAGAATAAGTTAATGGCAGCGAATGAATGTACATTATATCTATTATATCTATGAGTGGTTTCTTAGAGAGCAGTTTTAGGGGTATGATCGATATACTTTCCATTGTACTATTTAGAGTAGTACCTTGTAAGCTGTAAATAATTATACTATCAAACGTCCAATTTCAAGACACATACGTAACTTTCCATGCCTCCTATATCTAATTTCTCCTTGTCTTTTCCATAAGAAAAATATACCCCTCTTCTCCTTTCTCTCTACTGCACTCGTTAGCCCCGATTTAACCTTTGCGATGTACCCATTTATGACACACCTTATATACTGATCCTCCCTCGCCTTTATTAAGGCATACAGCCCTTTGATTGCCAGCAGATTTAGGGTACCTGTCCCAGTGCCAATACCGAGGACTGACTACAGTTCTTTGATTGGTGCACAGTGGAAGAGGCTATAGAACCTCCGTAGGCAGATTCGGCATCGTCAAATTCGCATACTGGCAACTACATAAATACGGCTTCCTTAAAGTTGCGACCATGTAAAAGTTACAACCACATAAAATCCCCCCACTTATCTTGCAACCACGTAGAATAGTTGCGACCACACAGCTTAAATCTTGCGACCACACAACGCGCCTCCACGTGACCACCCTCCTACCTCCCACCGCCCGGCAGAAAAGATTCCAATCGCAAGATAAGTCCGGCGCAACCTCTACCTTCTACAACCAAAATGCCGAAAGAAAACAAACAGCGCGGTCGCCGCGGCGAAGGCAAGCGCAAGAGAGAGCCGAATGCGAACGAAGAACCTGTCGGCAAACGTCTCGATGTTGGCGGCATCTCGTTCGTGGGAGACACCACCGACTCCTTCGTCCCTCCCCCATTTACAGAAGAAGCCGACGGTCGCCCCTTCTACGGTCTCCTCGCGGAGGAAGAACAGGAATACTTTCGCCGGGCGGACGAGCTCCTTGAGCTCAACGACTTCCCGTCTGATGAAGACCGGTCGCTGTTCCTCGCCAACGTCTTCAAGGAGGCAGAAGGCAAGGAACTCAAGATTGCCAATAGCCAGTCGTGCTCGCGGCTGATGGAGAGACTGATTTTGCTGAGCACGGCCGAGCAAAAGAAGACCCTCTTCCAAAAGTTCAGCGGACAGTTCCTGCACCTCATCCAACATCGTTTCGCTAGTCACTGCTGCGAGACGCTCTTCATCCACTCGGCGCCAATCGTCACCCAAGAGCTCACCGAAGATGAGCCTGCACCGTCCGGCGAAGTCTACGTGTCGATGGAAAACTCTTTCCTATACACCCTGAACGAACTCGAAGGACAAATTGGCTTCCTCCTCAATGACAGATTCGCATCCCATGCCCTGCGCGTCCTTCTCGTCGTCCTTTCCGGAAAACCTCTCGCAAAATCCTCCACAAAAACCCTCCTCCAAAGCCGAAAGAAGGAAAACATCACAACCCCGGGCTTCAAGTCGTCTGCCGAAGAGCTCAGTCTTGAAGCGCGCGCCGTCCCATCCTCCTTCCAAGACGCAGTAAACAAATTTATCTCCGACACCTCCGCCATTCTCGACGAGACCTCGATTCCCGTTCTGTCCTGCCATCAAACCGCCAACCCCGCTCTTCAACTCCTCCTCGAATTGGAGCTGACGCGCCCGACAAAGGCAAAAGACCTGGCCCCAGAGGCGTCGGGCTCGATCCTGAAGAAGCTCCTCCCCGACAACATTGAAACTGAAGGCTCTGCTTCCGCAGCATTCGTTAGTGGCCTCATATACGAATCCATCGGGTCCCGCCTCCTCGAAACACTCGTCACGTACGCCCCCGGAAAGCTCTTCAAGCAAATTTATCGCTCCACCTTTAAAGACCGCATCGGCGCACTTGCTCGCAACGAGATTGCCACCTACGTCGTCATCAAGGTCCTCGAGCGTGTTTCCCGTGAAGATCTCGAGGAAGCGGCCACCTCCATCATCCCCCAAATCCCCAGTCTCGTCGAGCGAAACCGAACAACCATCCTCAAGACCCTCCTAGAGCGCACATCCGCACGACGCGCCGAGAAGAGCACTGCTGCAATCACAACCGCGATCGCAGAGGCATACGGCGGTGACCCCGCGACGCTCCTCTTGAAGATGACCAACACAACCAAAACCGCTCCCGAAGCCGAGTCCGCGGAGAAAGCGGAACCTCGCCAGGATCTCACAGCCCTCCACGGCTCCCTCCTCGCACAGTCCATGCTCGCCATCCCTGGACTCCCGGCCACCCTCATCCAAGACTCCCTTCTCCGCCTCGACCTCCCCACCCTCCTCCACCTCGCCTGCACTACGACGACATCCCACATCCTTCAAGCCGCCCTGATCCCAACCGACCCCTCTTCCCCCAGCAACCCGGGCAGTGCCAACAATGCGCCTTTCCGCCGCAAGCTGGTCAACATCTTCCTCGCAGACCCAACTTCGATCATCACGCTCGCGACGTCCAAGTCGGGCTCGCATGCCCTCGACGCGTTCTGGGATGGCACACAGGGGCTGATGATGCTGAAAGAGCGTATCTGCAGTATCCTTGCTGGTTCAATGACAGAGCTGCGCGACGACTGGGTGGGAAGAGTGGTGTTGAGGAATTGGATGGTGGAGTTGTTTGTGAGGAGAAAGGTGGATTGGATTGCAAAGGTCAAGGAGGGAGAGGGAGGCAAGACGGTTGCTGTGGCTGCCAAGGAGGAGGAAGGTGAGGCCACAGACACGAAGAAGCCATTTCCTGCAAAGACCGGCAAGGGGCCGGCGAAGAAGGCCGGAGATGGCAAGTCGGCGATTCAGCTTGCGAGGGAAAAGTTTGCGGCTGGAAAGTCAAAGGGGGAGATGAAGGTCGTTCGTGGAAAGGGTACGGGTGCGAATGCTGGGATGATAAAAAGTAGATAGATTGATACCGGACAGTAATGAGTGATAAAAGCGGACATACTATAAATTTCAACGAGCAGCAATGAGTGAACCCCGATCAGCATCAGTGACACAAGCAGATATCTCATACAGAACAATGCGTATATTTATCCAACCAAAGCCTCTATGGCCATGAAGCCTCGTATCTATTCTTTCTGTTTCGCCACATATCCCAACTTTTCGTACACCATTCCATCCGTCCCTGAAAAGACAAGCCTTCAAACTCCTCCCTTCCTTTTTCCCAAAATATCCAGATCTTACACAAACAATATGTCCTCCGTATAACAAACCCCGCTTATCCAAAACGCGCAATAAAATGATGCCAAGATCAGTAAATAAAAAAGAATCGGACGCCAGTCACTTCAATCGTAAATAGGCCCTTGGTCGTCCGGCTCATGGTATACAGCTGAAAGTAAAATGTCGAAACCCTCACCAACACCTCAACCACCCCCACCCCTTCTTCGGCGGCCCGATATCCCCCTGCGGAATAGGAAGCCTCATCCTCTTCCCCTCAATCTCCAGTGGGCTCAACGGGGCCGTAACAGCATGCCTAACTCCCACACCCGCCTCCGACTTCCTCCTCCGCACCTTCTTCTCGCGCTGCTCCTGACTCTGCCCACTTCTCCCTGCATCCCTCCTCGCCATCTGCTCTGCCCGCTCCCTCTCGTGTCGTTTCGCCTGCTCTCGCTGGTATCGCAGACTTTCTTCCGTCCAGTCGACAGTATAGCGCCTGTTGTCCCGACGATCCTCCCTCTCCATAGTAGCTCTCGCATACTCCTCCTCCAACCGTCGCTGCTCTTCCTCTCGCCGGGCCTCCACCACCCGTCGCACAATCAGCCCAAACGTCTCCTCGACATTCACCCTCTCCCGCGCACTCGTCTCCATAAACCCACACCCATGCCTTCGCGCCCACTCCAATCCCTCCCGCGCCGGAACCCGCCTCGAACTCGCCAGATCAACCTTGTTCCCCGCCACAATCTTGACAGGTCGCAGCTCCGACGCCTCGCTTACAACCGTTGTCCCCGTCCCCCTTCGAGACCGCCCGACCCGCGTTGTGCTCCTCGTCAGCGGTTCACTACCCTCAATCCGCCTCCGCAGCGCAGTCTCCGCCCGCTCCTCTCGACACTCTCCCTCCACTCTCACAAGCGCCTCAAACCACCCCAGCGCCTCCAGACTCCTCCGGCTCGTTATATCATACACCAACACGAACCCATCCGCGTGTAGCGCCTCCTGCGCCCACAGTCCGCGGTACTCCTCCTGCCCGGCCGTGTCCGTAATCGTGATCACATACTCCACGCCGTCCACCCGCCGCGTTATACTGTAGCTATCCTCAATCGTCGGGTCGTACGTCGAGGTGAAGGCGTTGCGCACAAGGGATAGCGTTAGCGATGACTTGCCGCTCCCGCCCGCACCAAAGAGTGTGATGGCGATAGGTTGTGGGGAAGGGGCCGGGCCGGTCATCGTGGGTCGGGATTATAGGTCGCTGCCACGCCGGGTAATGCGCGATGTGAGGATGGGCGAGCCGCCCGCGTTGTGAGGCTGTTCAATTGCTCGAGTGCGTCGCGTTTCTGCGCGCAGGAGCTCGTGTTGTTGTCGTATCTCTTGCCGGCTAGCGTCTTTGTGTATATCCTCGTGTAAGCAGGCCGACAGTCGCGCAGACCGCAAAAGCAAAGTCGCAAACCTCGTACCAATTCAATGGCCCGTTGAAGTCGTTATGGTCGTCGCTCTTGCGATGTGCGTTGCCACGCTGAGATCGTCGAGGGGATTCCGTCAGGTACAGTGCAGTGCAGTAGCGTGACGCCAGTTGCTGCGGGATGCCGAGCTTATGAGCAGACAAGCAGCCGACAGTGGGTAAGGCTGGCCAGAACTTCGTTGGGCTGGCTAAATCGGGCGTATTTGCGCGTTTCGTCTTGAGGATTGGTCGTGTTGGTGGCCGTGCGATCGTGTAAAGCAGGGCGGTTAAACTGAGAAGACGATGTGTGATGGAAGTCGAAGGATTCGAAGGTGGGATGGGGGGATGGGGGAGAGTAGGGGTTCGCACAAGGGACGTGGGCAATTGAAGGCGAACGTACAAAAAAATAAGAGGGTGCACTTCGGAGATGAGCGTGGGGGAGTGGGAGAGGAAGAATGTGAATGTGATTGTGATGAGGAATGTGAGGCTGCATAAGACCCAGGTTTGTTAATATGCTGACAATTTGTTGGCTTGGGCTTCTGCGTCTCGCTCGGGCATTTTATCTATTTGTTTACTATGCACCAGATGTTCGACGCTGCTTATTCCGCCGGCTCATACATACAGACTACTTTTTACCACTCATATCCCCCTTTTTGTGAGACATCGGTGTGGCCGGGATTTGGAGCTCTCTTTGATAATTTTGCAATGCCATGACTGACACTATACACAGATATGGCGACTAGCATCATCACCAATTGCCGTCGTCACCTTGATGTCTCGGAGCAAAGAACGCACAGTCCTTCTGCTGTGCTCCACGACATGACCAACTCCTGTCCTGTCGCTCACCCATCAGCTTCAAACTCTCCCAAATTGGCTCCTGTCAGCCGGAGCGCGCGACCAGAATGAGCTCCATCACGGACCCATTTGATTGCCCTTGAAGCCGCATCCAGCCTCTCCCCCGTTACCAAAAGAGACGAGCCCAGCCAGTCTCCAATTACCTTCTTTAGCCTGAGATTATAGGGACTCCAAGACCCCCAAGGCGTTTGTTTCAGGGTTCTCTTTAGGGGTCCACGCTGCCGATCAAACCCGTACCTTGTTCCCTTGTTCCTCTTTCGCTGTTTTTTCAGACATTGCTAATGTCGCTTATTCAGCCACCTGAGACCCTTCCAAAAAAGAAGGCCAATGGAACAATTTAACCCTGTCGTCGCACGCGAGATTGAACATGCGGGATCCGAAAGGGATATATCCCTGGGAAATCCTCCTTTTTGTGGGAATGGGGAAAGATGAAGCTTATACTGTTTATGCGTATGGACGTGGGGGATGTATTAATGCTCGCCGGACGGCTTGTTCCTCCCGTTGGCGGATCTACTTTGTCCGAAATGGCCGAACCATCAATCAATCCATCTTTAATCAACCCCTCCAAACAATAACTGTGATACTGTGCAAGTTGCCGCAAAACAAACTGTTTCTCGCCCAAACATCCCTCCAGCAAACTTTCTGCCCGTTAAATAAATCTGCGATTCCCACTTCAGTATTATCCCTCTTCACCATCCTCACCATCCTCAACTCTTTCAAAATAGCCTATCTGTCCCTTCCCCGCTCTGATATCTGCAGTCGCCCACATGGTCCCCTTCAAGGCTCCTGTGAAGGAGCTTCTTGCTACAGCTCCTACAGTGCGTTCGAGGTAGTCCTCTAGAGAAAAAAAAACTGGCTAA
Source organism: Pseudogymnoascus sp. VKM F-4516 (FW-969) (assembly GCA_000750815.1). Classification (NCBI taxonomy): domain Eukaryota; kingdom Fungi; phylum Ascomycota; class Leotiomycetes; order Thelebolales; family Thelebolaceae; genus Pseudogymnoascus; species Pseudogymnoascus sp. VKM F-4516 (FW-969). The sequence goes on along the minus strand of JPJZ01001229.1, from coordinate 22,936 downwards.
CACTACTGCAGCTGCCGTACAAGCAATTCCTGCTCTTTGGCGACTCTATCACCCAGGGCGCCTTTGATCAGACCAACGGATTTGCTCTGGGTGCTCAGTTGGCTCATGGTACCCCTCTCTCATCCAATATATAGACCCGTCACCTGTGGGAGCAAGCTTGCTTCTGCCAAACATAGCTAACATCTGCCTACAGATTATATGCGTCGCCTAGACGTTTTGGACCGCGGCTTCAGGTATGTTCCCCAATCACCAGCGTGTCCATTGCCAACACCTCCAGCGGATACAACACCGACCAGGCCCTCGCCATAATGGAATACATCTTTCCTCCTCCCACCACCGCCAAAATCGACTACATGGTATATCCCTCATTCCCCGAACTCAACCCCACTAACCTTCACTAGACCCTCTTCTTCGGTGCAAACGACTCCTGCCACTTCGGCGGCGTCAGCAACCAACATGTCCCCCTCGAGACCTATCGAGAGAATCTCCTTGCCATCCTCACCCACCCCCTCCTCCTTGCACACAACCCTCGTATCGTCATCATCACCACCCCACCCATAGACGAGTATCAGCGCCCTGAGGAGACGCGTTCCGATGGACGTGTTGACCGTGGTCGGAGCGCCGAAAACGCGCGGGCGTATGCAGAAGCTGGAAAGGCCGTCGGAGAGGCGCTGAGAGCAGAGGGGAGAGAGGTTGTCGTATGTGATCTCTGGAGCGCATTGATGGCGCGGACGGGGTGGACCGGCGAAGGTGTACTCCCCGGTAGTTTGACGACGGATAAGAATCCTGCCCTTGCTGAGTTGCTCTCCGATGGTATGTATATTCCTTTTGTCGCTTTCATCATCATCCCGCTGGAACCTCAATCTCAGCTTCACCGCTCCAATCCCCAACCCCATCACCTTCGCTAACACCCTCCTCACAGGCCTCCATTTCAACCCCTCTGCCTACCGGGTCCTTTATGATGAGCTTCGCAAGTCCCTGGAGCATACCTGGCCAGACAGCCACCCAGAGCGCCTGGAGAAGCATTTTCCAGATTGGGACGCCTGGTTTTAGTGTGCGCCGATTGACTGGTCGGAACGTGAGCAGCGACTTCAGCAGGTTCCGCGACGCAAAGAGTGACAGCAGCACGCGGATATGGTGGCGGTTCGAGAGGGAGGCTTTCGTGAGCGCAGCAAGAGGTGGAGAGGCACGCAAGACAGCGCGCGGAGTGGGGATGGGAATGGGCAGGGCGGGGACGCGCAGCTGGCTAAGTTTTTGGGGCATGATGGGACATCTCTTGTTTTCGTGGTAACGACGATAGGGTTCGCGTTGTGGGCGAGTGATCGTGATTAAGAGTAACCTAAATAGACAGAAAATAGACAGAGCTCAGACGCGTTGAGCTTCGCGTCGAACTGTGGACTGACTGACGCTATGCCTGTTTCGGCAGCAGAAGCTGGGGAGATGGGGTAAATCGAACGCTCCCCCACCTGCATTGCTCCAAGCACTCTAACCGGAGATGAAGGCTCGAGACAATCCCCATATATCTCGCGGGAGTTGCTGGATTTAGTCGTAGCCTCGACCACAAGTTCTTGTTAGCATCTGCTGGCATTTGTGAGGGACGGTAATGGAAATACCAGGTCTGCCGAGGCAATTGAAAATGCACTAGGCCTAATCCAACTTAGTGCACTCCGTTGTGGATCTGGGAGTTGAGAGAAGCCTTCGCATTCCCTTCACATGCCAGATTTGAGTCGGAGGGTCCCGAAGAAAGCATAACATCAAATTTCTATTTATGAAACTCAACCTAGACCAATAAGGAGCCTGATATTACACGCAAGATAATCTTTGTGCTGCCACAAGCCAATAATATGGACATCTCCAATCACAATATCAAGATAGTGCTCGCGTATAAAATGTACTTCACAGTCCTGTAAGCACAAACGACGTAATAATGCCATGTGATGCAACCAGAATCCGGGGACGGCGGAACTTAAATACGGGGGGGAATCCTTGTATTATGTGGGGTCATGGGAGCATGTGAAAGCCACAACCCAGCACTGACGCTGACCATTACCTTGTGTTTCCGCCGAGGCCTTGATATATGAATAAACCCCATTCCTGAACGGCTTCTTTTTTTTCTTCCTCCTCTCTCTATACCGCTATCTGTTCTCTAATAGACTTTCCTTCATTTCGGGGAAGACTTCTTATAGACTTGTAGCGATTACAATTACACAAAGACATCATGTCGAAAACTTTCACAACCGCCGATGTTGCGTCGCATAACTCGGCCAGCGACTTGTTCATCATCGTTGACGAGGATGTCTACGACCTGACCCAGTTCCAGAACGACCACCCAGGTTTGTTCCAACCTTGATTATCGACGACCGAATTGACACTGACCGATTGATTCCAGGTGGAAAGAAGATCCTCTCCAAGGTCGCTGGAAAGGACGCCTCGAAGCAGTTCTGGAAATATCACAATGGTACGATAACCCGACTCCCCTCTCCCTTTACCGCGCAAATTCTGATTCATCATAGCCGGTATTCTGAAGAAGTACAAGGCCAAGCTCCAGGTTGGATCTTTGGACACCAAGAAGGCTGCTGCACCACCGCCACCTCCCCCAGCGCCAGCAGCTGTTGCTAAGCCGGCTGCCACAACCGCCGTCGCCAAGGTCGACAAGGCGGATTTCGAGCCATTGGAGGAGTTTGGTGACTTGATCCCATACGCTGACCCATCGTGGTACCAAACTGTATGTACTACAGAACACTAAATATGCGCATCGATCAAATTGCTAACAATCCTCAGTACCACTCCCCATACCACAACGAGAGCCACGTCGCCCTGCGCGCCGAGATCCGCGCCTGGGTTGAGGAGAAGGTTGAGCCATTCGTGACTGAGTGGGACGAGGCCAAGGAGGTCCCCCAGAGCATCTACAAGGAGATGGGTACTCGCGGATACCTTGCCGGTCTGATGGGATCGGACAACTTCCCTACCCAATACACCCCTAACCGTGTCGCCTCCGTCGCACCAGAGCAGTGGGATCTCTTCCACGAGCTGATCGTCACTGATGAGCTTTCCCGCGCCGCCTCTGGAGGTTTCGTCTGGAACGTCATTGGAGGTTTCGGTATTGGTTGCCCGCCAATCATGCACTTTGGTAGCCAGGCCCTGAAGGACCGCATTCTCCCCGGCATCCTCAACGGTGACAAGCGCGTCTGCCTTGCCATTACCGAGCCTGACGCAGGATCCGACGTTGCCAGCTTGGGCTGTGAGGCCAAGCTCACCGAGGATGGTAAGCACTACATCGTCAACGGCGAGAAGAAGTGGATCACCAACGGTATCTGGTCTGACTACTTCACCGTCGCTGTCCGCACCGGCAAGCCCGGCATGAACGGGCTCAGTGTTCTGCTCATTGAGCGCGAGGCCGGTGGCGTCACCACACGCCGCATGGACTGCCAGGGTGTCTGGTCCTCTGGAACCACCTACATCACCTTCGAGGACGTCAAGGTCCCCGTTGAGAACCTGATCGGCAAGGAGAACCAGGGCTTCAAGGTCATCATGACCAACTTCAACCACGAGCGCATTGGTATCATCATCCAGTGTATCCGCTTCTCCCGTGTGTGCTACTCCGAGTGTGTTTCATACGCCCACAAGCGCCGCACCTTTGGCGTTCCCCTCATCAAGCACCCCGTCATCCGTCTCAAGCTCGCGCACATGGCCCGCCAGATCGAGGCCTCGTACGCATGGCTCGAGAACCTCATCTTCCAGTGCCAGCGCATGGACCAGACCGAGGCCATGCTCAAGCTTGGTGGCGCCATCGCCGGCCTCAAGGCCCAGAGCACCGTCACCTTCGAGTACTGCGCTCGCGAGGCCAGTCAGATCTTCGGTGGTCTGTCGTACAGCCGTGGTGGCCAGGGTGGAAAGATTGAGCGCCTGTACCGTGATGTGCGCGCGTACGCCATCCCCGGTGGTAGTGAGGAGATCATGTTGGATCTGAGCATCAGGCAGGCACTGAAGGTGCACGAGATTCTGGGAATGAAGTTGTAGATTGGTTAGACCTGGTTGGGAGAATTTGTGAAGGGGGGATTTTTGGTGATACCCGGATTAAAAGCGGGAGGGTATCTCTGTAATTATATGCATTGATGTGTATGTATGTGGGCAAGCTATAGTATCTAAATGACATTACTATCTTATATCAACATTGTAGTCCTGTTTAGATCGTGCATATTTACCCAACCCAATGTCTCTCAGCAACCTGATATATGGGGACAAGGACATCGTGGAAGGCGTGGTAGATTCTGTAAGGCGTATGGAATAAGGACGGCCACAGAATACTTTGAGTGATGAAGAGATACAATCACTTTAGGGGCATTCTTCTACACTTCCATCTCGTGGCGTTTCAAATTATTTGCTTTGCCTCTGTGACATCCCGAAGATAGCTAGAATTATATTGTGGGGGAATGGCTTTCCCACAAGCAGAGGATACATGTTAGTTGCACATAGCCATAGCCCCACGATATCCACCATATTACATCTCACTCCACTCAGCAGCATTGTAGCAACATTATATTCTCCGGAACATGGGGGCCCAAAACAGTATGAACTAGCAGTTTTACCGCTGCGCAGTCGGCGGTGATGAGCTTCAGATACCTTTCTTTGGCCATAGTGAAATCGCTGCAGTCGTAGCGATAAAGCTGGTGGATATCTCCTCGTTGCTGACATTGTAGATGGCTTTAATACGCAGGTTACAGTCTCTGGTCGCCTATCAGATGGTTCATTCGTCTAGAATAGCTCTCCTTCTCTCACGTCGGGATAACAATCGGCGACGGGTGACTGCGTCAGGCGAGTTGGACGATGAAGACTCCCTATCCCGAGAAGTCGACGGACTCTCGGAACGACCAAGTGAAGACAGCGGAGAGGTGGGCTGCGTAGACCCCTTCGACTCAGAAGCCGACTGGCTAGTAGACAAGCTTGATAACCCGCTAGATGATGCTTCACGAGACATGGCATCCAGCTCGGCTTTGTCGAAGTCGCAAGTGGGATATTTCGATCTTAGGCATCGTTCGCACCAGCCGTCATCTCCCTGAGGGCCGGTACATGCCTGATGGTGCTTCCTGCAGGTTGCGCACTAGTTATAGAATAAGCAATTGAACACCATCAGATTATAGGATGCACGTGCCTTTAGTTTTCTGGACGCGGGGTGCGTTCGGGGCGCTGCAGCTGGCCGCTAGTTTCATAATGAGCAATTGAACAATATCAGATCTATCATAGAATGACTTACGTTCGAATAGCCCTTCTTTGCTCGTTCTCTTTTGACGATGCGGGGCATCTTCTGAGGTGTTGCAGCGGGCTTCTACGTGCTGAATGAGCATGAATGTCAGCGCGTCATAGGCCACACTTACTGCTTTTTTCGTGGGCTTGTTTTCCTTCAGAGCCGCAAGCATTGGCGGAGCGGGCGGGCGGATATACATTGAGCCACTGAACTCGGCCATGATGTAGTTTTCGTGGGTCAAACTGTGGTAGTGCGATGTTTTCTTGCGCAAATAACACGTCCCACAGATCTCGGATCCGCAGTCAACACATTGGATGCGGTTGTCGTCGGCGGAAATCTCCTTCTTGCATAGAGTGCAGACATAGAGGTGAACCATTGTGGCTGCGATTGGATCCAAGTTGTGAACTCGATTGATTTGAGGTAGGAATGGTAACAGAAACGTCCGAGGGAAACCACCCGTACTTTACATTTCTGGCGTACTCGTCGAGGGTATTGCGTATGGTAATGAGGTTCAAACAAAACAATACTTGAGAGGGCAATGTAAGGGACCGCAGGCTCGCTAATGCGACGCGTTCCAAGTGTGCAGGTGTGCGATTGTTGAAGACCAGAGACTCTGCCACACAGAATAGGCGCTTATTTGCAGACATCCACACGACATGTACTTTTACCCATAGCTAGCTACATTTTATGCAATACTAGAAGCACGGCACAAACACGGCACAAACATAGCATGATTCTATAAGTTTTCATTTGACTGTGATGTTATAGAAATATTATACTGAGGTTTATACAGGGGTTATTTAATTTGGACCCTGCCAAGCGTGGATCACCCACATCGATCAATTGAACCCACACTCGTCTCCAACCTTAATTCCACGGTTCTCCACCCACTCCACAGCCCACTATTACTGTCAATCTCGGCCCTTGACTCTAGCAAGTCTTGTCCCGGTATCTCACAGAATGTCGTCAGAGAGTTGAACTTTTATAGGGCTGCGAATGGCAAGTTGGAGTCGCGAATTTCACTGTACCCGCCCAAACAAAGATCCTGCATGTGGTCAACAGTGACACTTTACTCGGTCCGGCTGATTTGACATCAGCCGCAAAGAGTATTCTCTGAAGCCCCCCTGCTATCCCTAGGTCTACATGGATACCGACTTGCGTACAAAGGCCTCCCCAGCGCCGGCTGGAGATCCTACGACGGTTGGGACTATAACGGCATGAAAGAGCGGCTCGAGAGTTTCATGGCTACCATCAACAAGCCGGCTCTATTGAAGCACTCCCAAGCTCTCATCGGTCATCCCGTCATTATAAGTGAAGCGTTCTCTGCGGGCCAATATTGGTGCTGCTTTGAACTCGTGGTAGCCGATGGTCGCCTTATGATTGCACGTGTGCGGCTCCCCAGACATCCCGATAGTACGGACAGCGCACATGACGACTCGGAGCAGTATTCAATCCAATGTGAGGTTGCGACAATGGAGTTTCTCCACGAAAACGTTACGGGTGTCCCATTTCCCAAATTACACGTATATGAAGGCCCAGGGTCTCAGAGAGCAGCAGATGTCGGCGCTACTTATATGCTCATCGAAGGGTTCTACGGCAACAGTATGCAGGACGTGCAATTCAATATTTGCGAGCTTCCGGTACTGATACTTATTCCCCCGTATGAAATTATCTAATCCAGCTGCACCAGATCACAACTCAAGAGCACATTATTACCCAGTGGACTTCTATCCAAGCTGAACTTGCCAGGTTCTCCTTCGAGCAGATTGGTTCAATTTCTCATTTCGCAAAAGACACTGGTGCAACCATAGGAAAGCTCTCTACGGCCGTTTCCGAGGGTCCTTTAAATGAAGGTCCGTTTTCAGATACGCAGGACTACTTTTCCACCATCGCAGATGCTAGATTTTGGCAGGCGTGTAAAGATGATGTTGATGGCAGCTGCGTTTTTAAGAGACTGGGACCGTTTGTATTCCAAAACATCGTGAGAGATACGCATATCTTTAAAACTGGCAAAGGCCAATTTCATTTCAATCACATGGATATGGGAACACAGAATATTCTCGTCGATGGAGACTTCAATTTCCTGGCTATAATCGACTGGGAATTCGCTCAAGCGGCTCCCTGGGAGGTCAATCACTACCCTATGCCCTTCCCTCTCGTCTTTTCTGATGAAAAGATTAAAGCTATTCTAAAGGACTCAGATAGCATAGCACATCGCAATGTCTCCCGCCAAGTGTTAGCACGAAAACTATACCAACAAAAGTTTCGAGACGCAGAACAGGCGCTTGAGAGGAGTGGAAGCGCTCTTCCGGTATCGATAGCCAATGTGATAGACAGCACTGCCTCTAGAATCTATGCCATAACGGAAAAGATTAGTGTTTTTGAAGGCATGGAGGAAGAACTAACGTACGAAGTGGTGCGGTTGGCATACGGGTATGGCTATGAAGAGGCAAAGAAGTATCTTGATGAGATGGAGGTTGAAATGAACGACCCTGAATAACTGGCAGTTGAAATCCACACTGTAGCTGAATGATGAGTCCTCTGGGCAAAGCTGAAAAACCTGGCCATTGTCAGAGTATCATTAAACACACACACAAGGCAATGGCCACCTGGCAGTTCCATTCTGTTGGTCACTATGCCGTCTGAATATAGAAAGTCACCAGTTGCCTAACCATCGCGGGCTATGCAATGTTTCAGTGCTAAAATCACTTAGCCAGTTAAATGAACTATAATTCATGTTGGCAAGTAGGAGTACAGACAGGGATACAACCCACGTTTTGACAGGAGTGGCAACCTGTCAGCCCGGAATTACATAAACCGAAATATGATCCCCCCAGCGATTTCTGTTAATCCTGTCAGCACGGAGCAATAGAGTGCGACTTTGTCGCTGATCTCTGGAAGTATGCAACAAGCTTACCTGCCCTCTCTTTGATTTGCTGCCCGGACCAGTGACTTCCAGGTATTTTCCGGGGGATGCCAAGCTGCGCCACGCCAAGCCGTGGATCGACGCCGGCGAAACCATAACAGGATATAAAGTTTGACCTGCAATAGACCCTGGTCTGTGCGGCTGGGTGTCAACGTCATGCGAAACTGCTCTTTCCCCTAAAATAGTACTACATGGAGCTAATGAAGCCTTATGACGGGGAAACCTAGCTACCCGCGTTTAGGCCAGGCTCACTCGAAAAAGGGGGATCATTAAGTGGCTGCATCGTATATACCCCTACTAACAGGGCATGGATGAGGGGCCATCAATGAGGGGCCCAGGACCGCACCCGTGGGTTTGGTGCCTATGAGTGGTTCCATTACTATTGTCTTTGGTATATGGCATAGTAACCACTTTAGAGTAATAGTAAGTTAGTTGTGGGTGAGTAGAGCTTTCGTACCTAGATTATGTTCCGGCTGATGACTGCTAATTCGTTGAAAATATTGTTTTCGCTTCATCTTGCCGTTCTAGTAACTTGTAAAGTTTCGTTAATGGAAGGCACGGCTACTCACTAATGGAATGCACAGCCAGCTTAGTTTCTATTACTATGCATTGTTATCTAATGTTCATTTCCTCCGCCCCCGCGGCAGAGCTGACCTGTCAAGTTAACCATCCGCGTTGATTGCCTCATAGTTTCAAGGTAGGAGATCAGCAATAGGGGCAGCTCTATTTTCCAGCTCGCTGATCACTTCCATAATTATGACGCCTTCAAGGCATATTCTCTGTAAATTTCTTCGAATCTGCCTCGGACAATGCTTGCATGTTGGAATAGCTTCATGAGACTGCGGTATCTCTCCATAATGAAAACACTCTGGCCTATCGAACTGATGTTCCTGTCGTCATGGTGGCTTCATAGCCAGCTTTGGGGCTGTGATGTTCTCGCAAGAAGGCAGCTGATGGGCTCAAGGCATCCGAAATATGAGACTATTGAGGGACATCGAAGAAGACTCGAAAATCTATAAGAACGGCTGCTTTTCCCTCTCAAACTCCTCATCACAACAACATAAAACATCCAAAGAATCATAGCCTACAAAGATCAACAACATCCAATTCTTACTCTTCTGAGTCTATTCAATCTACTCCTACATCAGTCAACATGAAGTTCACTGCTATTCCCGTTCTCTTCGCCCTCGTCTTCGCCGTTCAGGCTGAGGTCAACTCCTGGTATGTCAGCTCCAAGGACATCACTTGCACTGGACACGAATCTGGCCAAATCAATTGCATCCCCGGCCACACCGAGGGCGTCGAAGAGGTAAGTCCCCCTCTCAACTAAGAACCAAACAGACCTGCTAACCGCTCTCACTAGGTTCATCTTGAGCACCCCACCACCCGCAACGTTGCCATCCGTGGCCGCGAAGTTGAAGTGCCAGGCCTGCAGAAGCGTGTCACTTGCAACATTGATGGCGTGACCAAGGGCCTTGCCTGCTTCACACACTGCTTCGCTTTGGGCTACTGCAACTCCCACTGTGATTCCAACAACATCTGCATCTGCACGTGCAAGGACGAGACTCAATGGTGGAACCCCATTGTCTGTAGCAAGACTAGCTGCTAAATTGGCGGCGATTGTAATGATGATGACGACGACGAACGAGAGCTGGTGAAGCTGTGGAGGAGAACGCGGTGGAAAGAAGGTCCATCACTTTCCTGTGGTCTGTGTCAGTGGAGGAATTTGATTTTTGTATCTGTATTGCGCACCTAGAAAATTGAACTTTGTTCAGCCCATTTTGCTTATGAGCGGTATTGCAAGCACTGATGCAGTCTACTGCAACCCAATGGCACTATATTGCTGTAGAACCTCCACAGAAAATCTCATTGAACAAATCGGTACGTTTTACTTCATTGCCGCTCAAAGGCCTGCCATAGGATACTGGCAGGGTCACTTACTTGGAACGGTGTCGTCAAATTAGGGGTAGATTAGAGTTATTGAAAAGATGCGATTGATTATAGTGTGCCGTTTCTCGGATGCCCAAAAACGTCCATTTGCGTATTCTAGAAGTCTTCCATCGCTACACGGGCTTCATGGTGTATGGCGTGCTTGAACTAAACCGTATACCGCCCAAACACCAGCACACCCGCCCTCCCCCGGTATCAGTGGCTGTACCCTTCCAATCTATCAATGCCAACGTCTACCTCTTCTTCGGCGCTCCAATCACTGTCCGCGAATAGCTCACGCTCGCAAGTGGCACATCCTCCCTCCTGGCTCTCTGCTTCGCCTCGATCCCAGTCCGGTCTGTAACAACTGTCGCGTCTATAATGCTATCGAACTCATCGTCATCGCCCTCGGATCCATTATCCGAGTCCGCCTGTACATCAGGTTTAGCGACTGGTTCGGGGCGCGGGATATGCGCAGGGGCGGGTTTGGAAGTTGAGGCGGGGTTGGAGAAAGGTTTCGAGGCCAGAACCTGCCGACGCAGTTCAGCCATTTCGGCTTCGTCGTCCGAGTCGTCGGAAATGTCAAAGGGATCGCGGTCGTTTTGAGGAAGGGAGGACAAAGGATCGGAGGTTGATTGTTTAGGAGGTTTGGAGCCGAGATGTATTCCGTCCACGCTACCCTCCTCGTCGTCGTCGCCCTCTTCATCCTCATCGTCGTCTTCGTCTTCATCGGAACTCACGGCGGCTCTGTGGTTAGTGTTCCCGCTCTTCCATATATCATCCGCTGCTCCTTCCTCCCTGCTATCCGCATATTCCTTCTCCAATCTCTCCATCCATGCCTCCTGTGCCTTCTTCACACCTGCTTCGTCCTCGCACGCAGCGTAGCGCTTCAGTATACTGCTATTGATCTCCAAAAATGCGCTACCATAGCTAAATGGTGCCAACACCTCTTCTGCCCACTCTGGATGTCCGCAAATATAAAACGCCGCCGCTAGGGCCTCCACGCAATTCAGCCTCCATGGCTTTCCGTAGTTCACTGAGTTCGCCGCCACCAGATAAGGTAGAAGACGCTCGCATTTCCCACCAATGCGTGGCCAGGGCACTTCGCTCGTACGCGCCCATGAACACTCTACCACTGCAGCGCCATATGCTTCCATCGTCTCGCGGTCGGCGGGGGAGACGGTCGCCTTTCCGTTCGGGGTGATGATGACGCCCGAGTGCTTCTGACCGATAGCGAGCTCGCGCATCAGCCCTTGCTTCATCAGTTTGCGGCCAGAGCAGCGCTTTGGATCACAGTGACCAAGATCCCAGCAGGCCGCACGAAAAGAGGGGCGGGCGTGAGGCGCTTCAGAGTCGTCATCCCTTGGGCCGCGTTGGCGGGGGGGGTTGGAGTATTTCTTGCCCTTGGCGCCGAAGCCGTCCTTCTTGTGGCGAACCATGGCTTAAGAAATAAATTCGTCGTTTGTAGTATTTGGTTGATGAATAGTAGTGAGATTTAAAGCATAAATGTGTCTTGCTTTCTGTTTGTGAGTTGTATTTGGTTTCCTGAGGTTGATCTGCCCCGCCAAATTCTACTATCACGATAATAACATTGTGCCGCTCCACACCGCCCAGTGCCTTGCCCCGACCCTCCGACATGACCGGCAGCGCCAAGCTATATCCAGGTGGAGTATCGACATCACCACACCACATCATAGCTCCCAGCTTCCTCCCATCTCGAAATTCTTTTGCATGCCCTCCCCCTAAATTAGCTCACGCCGGGCTTCATAACCACCTTTATCCGCCTATGGAAGCTGCCTCTGCGCGTATGGCTGCGCGCGACCGCTTCTCACAAGCCGGCGACTCGGGTCCCACCCCGCTCCAGCGCTTCATCCAACAAGCATGCTCGCCCGAGTACTTCGAACCGAACCTGTCGCTCAACCTTGAGATCGCCGACCTCATAAACTCCAAGAAGGGAAATGCGCCGCGCGAGGCCGCGGTCGCGATCGTCAACTATATCAACCACCGGAACCCCAACGTGGCCTTGCTTGCGCTCAGCCTCCTCGACATCTGCGTGAAGAATTGCGGGTACCCATTCCAGCTGCAGGTCGGCACGAAGGAATTCCTCAATGAGCTTGTTAGGAGGTTTCCTGAGCGGCCGCCGGTGAGGGCCACGAGGGTCCAGTTGAGGATTTTGGAGGCGATTGAGGAGTGGAAGAGCACGATTTGCCAGACAAGCCGGTATAAAGAGGACCTGGGGTTCATACGGGATATGCATAGGCTGCTTAGTTATAAGGGCTATACATTTCCGCAGGTTAGGAGAGAGGATGCTGCGGTGTTGAATCCGAGCGATGTAAGTGCTCTTGGTTTCCAACGGCTAGGCAGCAGCTGACATGTAGTAGAACCTCAAGTCGGCAGAGGAGATGGAGGAGGAAGAGAGATCTGCGCAATCGGCAAAGCTGCAGGAGCTGATCCGTAGAAGCGGACCGGAAGATTTGCAGGAGGCGAATCGGTTGATGAAGATAATGGCTGGATATGATACCCGATCGAAGACTGATTATAGAGCGAAGGCAGCAGAAGAGGTGGGCAAAATTCAACAAAAAGCAAAGCTACTAGAAGAGCGGCTCGAGGCCTTCCAGCCGGGAGAGACAATGACCGAGGGTGATGTTTATGAGGAGCTCGCTGCATCACTGCAAAGCGCCCACCCCAAAATACAAAAGATGTGCGAGGAAGAGTCGGACGACCATGAAGCCGTGGCAAAACTTTTCGAGATCAACGACAGCATAAACCGCACAGTCGAGCGGTATAAGCTAATGAAGAAGGGAGATATTGAGGCGGCATCGAAAATCGCCAAGGGGACTCTGGGAACAACTACTGGGGTAGCAAAGAACGCTGCAAATGAGCTCTCTCTAATCGACTTTGATGCCGATGGAGAGGGTGGTGGGGAAGCTTCGTCGAGCGCGCCACCGTCGAAGCCGGGTGGGCTTGAAGATGACCTTTTAGGATTGTCAATGGGGGAGAGTACCATCAGCGATGTTCCATTTGGGCAGTCCGGTGCTATTGGGCTTGGGTTTGGTGCAAACACAAGTATGTCCTTTACCACATCTCCTGACAGCATAGCTAACATATGTAGACATCCCTGGCCCATCATTGATATCCTCCACTACACAAAACAACAGTGCGCGAGCTCCAACTCCTGGGGCGTCAGCAGCATCACCAACGCCTGCACAGCCAAATTATGCTGGATTCCAGCCACCAGCACAGCAACCACCCTCTGATCCATTTGCAGCTCTGACTCAGCCACTCAGACAGTCTACGCCACAACTTAATTCAAGCACCCCTTCTATATTCGACTTCCGTTCCAACACATCGACTCCAAGTCAAACTGCCACAAAGCCGCCTGCTTCCGCTGATGATGATGAGTGGGCGTTTGAATCTGCACTTCCAGAAAGTAGCGAGCTGCCGTCGTCGAATGTGATCACTTTGACAGACTCTGTTATAAATATCATAGCCGAAGCAAGTCGCAAATCGACTTCAGACCCGGTTATCACCATAGCCTTCAAATATTCCAACAAGACACCTATGCCAATCTCGGAGCTCACATTCCAGGCAGCAGTCTCAAAGGTATACCCGCAAAGCCCTTTGTCGCCACGTGCTTCACTAACTAGCCACAGGGATACTCGCTCAAACTTGAACGTCAGACGGGGACGACTCTCCAGCCACTTCAGAAAGAGGGAATCTCACAGGTGATATATCTCAATGGCGTAGCACATGGGCAAGGAAGCAATGTTAAATTGCGGTGGCGGTTGTCGTACAAGCTTGGTGGCGACATTAAGCAGGAACAGGGCGAGATACCAACTCTTGGTGTTGCGTAAAAAGCTGGTATTATAGTATGGAAAGCGTTTTAGACTTGAATCTATGTAGCGGCATTGCCAGCATCTTGATTTTCAGGAACACGACCATGTCCAAACTGCTGTTTGTGAGTTGTACATATGCATTGCCGTTAATTGCCCAAAAACAGGGCACTCTATGTGAATATATATTCTATGTTGTCTAATATCATAACCCACTATGCCACATCCATACCTGGCATCCCTTGCATGCCCCCAACTCTCTCCCAGAACGCCTCGAAGTCTACTCCTTCCCTTTCAAACAATTCATTCGCCTTTTTCATTGTTTCTTGTTGCCTTTCCGCCGTAAACCCGCCTTCCCTCGCGCTCTCATACTGTACAAGCTCAATCCAGCGGAAGAACAGGCTTTCTTTCCCCATCAGTGTCAGCTCGTCCTTAAATAGTACAATCTTCTTCCGCGCCTCTTCTTCCTTGTTACCACCCTGCACGTTCTCGTCCCAAATCACCCATCCATAAGCCGGGCTATGCACCAAAGCCTGCGTCTTAAAATCTGGCAGAACAGCATCCTTAGCATCTATCATCTCCGTAGCATATATCATGAGCTTCCAATCCAAATCCCACTTCGCATTCAGAAGCATATATCCGGTCTTTTCGTGCATAGCCGTCACGCTCGTTGCGCGTCTGACCTCTTCATCAAACAATTTTCTTGCTGGCTCCTCCTTTTCTAGCACAATATCGACACTGGGAATTATCGCTTCGACATCCCAAGCTTTCGATCTTCTAACTATGACTTCGGTATTCCGGAAGCCGATGTTGGTTCGCCATAGGACTGGCGAACCGTGTTTCGTGCCCACAAGAAATTCGCGCGGCCATGTGAGCAAGAAGTAGTGGAAGTAATCAATCAAGAAACCGAGGAACCGGTTCAATATCGAGGAGAGTGTGAGAGGCGCGGTCGTGTCGTTCCTGGCGAACGAGGTCGCGAGTGAGATGTATACAGGCAGCGTGTAGCTGATCCGCCATGCGATGAGGGCAATTATGGCTAGGTTCGTGAGGACGGGTACGGCGAAAACTTTCTTTTTGAAGGGTTGAGGGGAGGCATCGATGGAGAGTATATAGATGTGCTTTTGGGAAAGTTGAGATAGTAGAGGTTCGAGTTGTGGCGGCGGCAAAGAGAATGGGGCCGGGGGGGTAGAAGAGCGCGGCTTCTTAGAGCTGGGAGCCGATTTAAATAATGCCTTCGAGGACTTGCCTTTGGATTTCGGCGGCATTGCGAGGATGAAGGGTGATTCAATTGTTTTTAATTCAAGGGCCAGATCAATGCTTGAGTGGCGATGCCGTCAGCGGCTGTCTCCGGAACATTTCCGCGCCGACTCTGGTTGGACCTGAATGTGCCATAATAAATTTTGGGAACCAACGTCTCATCAGACGCTGAACTCCGACGCATCGCAAAAATGAGAGTGGGAAGGATATGGAGAGTAAGTTTACGTATCAAATGGTATTATACTCAATGCTGATGCTCGATAGGAATCTCCTGGCTCTTCAGTCTGCGCGTTTTGCGCCCATCGACTGGGACCAGCCAGGGCCCCGTCACATATCTCACGACGCTTCCTACAAACATCGAACTCGAAATTGAATTCATCGGCGGCTACCGAAGCGCGCCAGTCTCAAAGTAACGATGACGGAACGCAGCTACCCACGTCTCAAGCCGCAAAAACCAACTCTCCGACAGGAGCAGGATTTGGCCGCCCTGCCTTCGGCAGCCGGCCAGCGTTTGGGAGCATGGGTGGCGAAGGAAGTAGCGCAGCTACCGCATCTGGACGTCCTACATTTGGCTCGGGAAAGATTGAGTTGACTGAGGATGAAAAGAGGTTGCGAGATGCGCTGAAGACACAAGGAGAGGCTGAGGCGCAAACACAAGCCCGGGCCGGAGAGATAAAAATACGACGACCACTCCGGATACACAGTGGGGCTGGGCCTGAAGCATCGAGAGCAGGACGCCCAAAGCCGTTTGTCTATGTACCGGATGCAGCAGCTGTGGCGAAAGAGGCACGGAGGGAGAGGGCGAGGCAGATGACAGAGGAGAATCGAAAGCGTAATGAGGCCTCGGGAAATTTCAAGGATGGAGCTCCTAAAGCCCCCCAAAATATCAATTCCACAGATGGCGCTTCTCGGTCCTGGAACCAGCTGAATAGGCGTGTTTTGACCCCCGACGGTGGTTCCGATAACATTTCTAAAGCTGGAATACGGGATGGCGGCCACCAAGAGTCAAGAGGATATACTTCGCCCTCTGCAAGGAATCCATATACGCGCCAGCAGCAGCAGCCCGACTCCGCTTCCCATAAGCAGTTCTCTATAAACAGGTCGTTCTCAGGCCCACCTACACCGGGGACTACACCAGATGCCCCATTGACTACCTGGCGAGCCGCGCCCCAGAAGGTCGAACCTGAGCTTAGCCCGGCGGTACAAAGGTTGCGAGAAGAGGAAATAGAGCGAGCAGCGGAACTGGAACAACGACAGAAACTACGTGAGCAACGCCCATCACAGCGCTCGGCCGAAAGCTCGGCGCCGACATCCCGTGAAAGCGAAAACCTAGGGTTCAAGGGCCGTGGCAAAGACAAGAAGAAAGATCGCCGGCGGGAGGAATTTGCCACAGAAGAGGATAACAAGAATGTTGTCATCGATCGAAAGGCGGAACTAAAGAAGGAAAGGAAAGCGGCCAAGGCGGCGAAGAAGGCTGCTGCGCCCACCCCAGTGTTATTACCGGAGTATATCAGCGTTGCTAACCTGGCTTCAGTGCTGAAGGTTCGCTTGGAAAATTTCGTCGAGAAAATGGAGGAGTTGGGATTTGAGGAGACGGGAACAGACTACATTCTCAATGGCGAGACGGCTGGCCTTATCGCCCAAGAGTATAACTTTGAGCCTCTCATTGACCGCGGCGAGTCGGAAGATTTAAAGGCTAGGCCTACTGCTGAGGATCCGTCGATTTTCCCCCAAAGAGCTCCGGTCGTGACGATTATGGGACATGTTGATCATGGGAAGACTACGATCCTAGATTATCTACGAAAATCATCTGTTGCGGCCGGTGAAGCAGGAGGCATCACTCAGCATATTGGAGCCTTTTCGGTGCCTATGCCATCTGGAAAGGTCATCACATTCTTAGATACTCCAGGTCACGCGGCATTTCTCAATATGAGACAACGTGGTGCAAACGTCACAGATATTGTCATTCTCGTAGTTGCCGCAGATGACAGTGTCAAGCCTCAGACAATTGAGGCAATTAACCACGCGAAGGGCGCTCGCGTCCCCATAATCGTCGCCATCAACAAGATAGACAAGGAAGACACCAACATAGATCGCGTCAAGCAAGATCTCGCTCGTCACGGCGTGGACGTTGAAGACTATGGAGGCGACACCCAAGTAGTATGCGTAAGCGGGAAAACCGGACAGGGCATGGACGAGCTCGAAGAAGCCGCCCTAACCCTTTCAGACGTTCTCGATATGCGGGCCGACACTAAAGGTGCAGCTGAAGGTTGGGTCCTAGAAGCTAGCATCAAATCAATGGGCAAGGTTGCCACGGTTCTAGTCCGATGCGGCACAATGCGCCCTGGCGATTTCATCGTCGCAGGCAAGACTTGGGCACGCATCAGATGCATGCGCAATGAAGCGGGCGTTGAGATTGCAGAAGCTGGTCCGGGAACCCCAGTCGAGATTGACGGGTGGAAAGAGCAGCCGCTTGCTGGCGACGAGGTTCTTCAGGCACCTACGGAACAGAAGGCAAAGAGCGTGGTGGACTATCGAGTTGAAATGGAGGAGCGCGATCGCTTGGCCGAAGATATGGAGGCTATCAATGAAGACCGTAAAGTTACGCAAGAGAAGCGGATGAAAGAGAAATTGGAACTCGAAGCTTCAAAAAAGCGCACCGCTGAAGAGAATGCTGAGCATGAATCCCTGGAGGAGGCTGTCGAAGAAGAGCATGGGCCGAAGCAGGTCTATTTCATCCTCAAGGGCGACGTCTCTGGATCTGTCGAAGCAGTAACTGACAGTATCGCTGCTATCGGCAACAGCGAGATTCGGCCAGTAGTACTACGTTCGGGCGTTGGTCACCTCTCCGAGTTTGACGTTGAGCACGCAGCCGTTGCAAAAGGTTTTTTGATCTCGTTCAACAACCCCATTGATCCTATGATCCAGAAGAAGGCGGATGCGGCAAAGGTCAAGATTCTAGACCACAATATTATATACCGACTTGTAGACGACGTTAAAGGCACACTGTCGGAGTTCTTGCCGCCGATTGTGAGCTATAAGGTCCTGGGAGAGGCCGAGATTTCGCAGGTGTTTAGTATCACCATTAAAGGGCGCAAGCAGAAGCCAATTGCAGGGTGCAAGATACGCAATGGAGTTGTGGGACGGAACACTAAGGTGCGGGTGCTCAGACAGGGAACAAAGGTCTTTGATGGTAAGTTTGATATACCCAGCTGCTTTATTTTCTATCTAGCGGCAAAGACTAACGAAATGCAGGCGATCTTGAAAGTTTAAAGAATGTCAAGAAGGATGTCGCCGAGGCTAGGAAGGGCGGAGAGTGCGGTATGGGTTTTGAGGGCTGGGATGGTTTCGAAGTTGGTGACCAGGTCCAATCCTATGAGGTGAAGGAGGAAAAAAGGTTTTTGTAGGATGGAGAATACTGTACGATGCACTGTAACATATGGGGTCGCTATAATTTGTGTAAGTAGAAACGAAACGATGAGCATCGGGTTGGTTTAGAAGGCTATTCCCAGCATTAGGACACGGGAGGAGTTTGGGGCACATACTGTACATATATATAGACTGAGATAATTCTCCGCTACCCAAAGAGACCATTTCCAAAGACCAACAATAAATTCCAAGCCATATCCCGTTCCATTCCTCTTCTTACGTCTTGAGGTCGCACATCCAGTTACCTCAGCGGCCCCCAAACACTCCGAAATCCATCCCAAGCCCTTTTAATCCCTTTATCTCTCTCCTTCTCTGTATCACTTTTTCGTTGTTCCGCCACAGCCAGTGCAATTTTCATTTCGTCGGCCTTGACGTTTAACGCTATGAGGCTCTTTATCTTGATGATTTTACTCTCTAGCTCGGCGACAGGATTCAATTCTGTTGGTGGTGGGAACTCGGCAGAGTACGCGTCCCTCTCGGCGCTGACCTTGTCACATTGGACGCAACGAGGAATTGAGCGGTTGACAGTACTGGGACTGACTGAAGGGACGGCAGATTTGAGAGCCTCGATTGGCGGAGGGAGGTACAGTTTGTCGGAGCATCTTGGGCAGCTGTTCGAGGTTGAATTGGGAGAAATGGATAAGAGTGATGCAGAGGCTGAGTGATTCGATTGACACGATGCCGAGCGAAGTTGATTGGTATTAGACATCTTGGATAGATGCTCATCATGAAACGAGTGTCGCAGGTGCCACATGGTGATGAAAGGAAGCTGGTTTACGAAGAGCTGGCAACGATTTATAGCAAATTCTGGAGATAGAGATATAACAAAGGGTCTCCAACGAGGCGGAGCGAATTGAATGGTAATAATGGGTCATCAGGGAGATCTTTGTCTAACAGAAGGCCATTGTCCAACAAAGGATACAGGCGCAAACAAAAGAAGCCCCAACTTGTTGACTGGTACTTCCTTCCCGACAAACGTTGGTGATAGCTAGCCACGTTAGCGGCCATTGTTATTCTGTAGTACTGCCTCATATTATATAACTTTCCCTTCGCTGTAGTTGCTGATGCTGCCTCTTGCCTCTCATTTTGATGAAGTAGTCAGCATCTGACTGTGTTCATTTTCAGCGGCCCAGAAGGCTAGCTGAATCCCCATCAGACATATTCCAGCCTTAGTAATATTACCCTCTATACTCACTCATATAAGTAATAGCGACAGAAATAAGAATCCTATTTCATTCCATGTCCGTCAACGCCGCTTAACAAATCTTCCAACAGTGAGGGTGTGGATCACTCGACCCTGGATTCAACACCAGAGTGTCTACACTGCCGGCAGCGCCTTTATTCTCACAAAAGCCAACGACTTGTCGATCATGACGTCGCTCATGTTGTGTTATGTCTTGAAGGAGAGGCCATATGCTATGTAGTGTTGGTCGATACGTATAGTACAGGGTCGTTGTATCGCTCGACCCATCCTGGACATAGTTAATGAGGCCTCTTTTTGCCGCCGGGGGTAAATGGTAACACTAAAGTTGATAATACTCATCATATACTACACGAACAACCCGAGGCATCTCTGGGTCATGTTTGATGTGGGTTATTAGACGCCGATGGCCTCGGCCACCAACAGTAGTTAGACCCCACGTCTGTTTCCAGGGTTTAAGAAGGTATAAAGTAGACAAGTTCCGGTCTGAGACAGCACAATAGCCTACAGACTTGCTTTGAGTTGCCTTTGGGCCGCCCACGAGCATGGCGCCATGGTGGGCTTCAAATATTCAAACACTCGACCTTTCGAGGTCTGTTTGATACCGGCAAGGCTGACGCGAGGCTGAGTTGGTCTCCCCCAAGCGCTGGACGACCCCTCAAACCACAAGTCTAACTGTTTTTTGATTAGCGTAACTTTGGTCTGTTATCAGATTCGATCATAGGCAGGCATGGGCAAGGCGCTGAGGGCGGTCTGGCTGTAGTCGCGCGCCTGGTCTCAAACGCGGTTTCTTCGCCAACGAGCGCGTTCGATCTCACACTTTCCACCCACATCAACCTAAGACACCAATATCAAACTCAGTTGCACTCAAAACTTATCTTCTGCATCCCCAACTTTGTACAAGCCGTACAGTTGTACAGCCAGCCATTCGACACGATGTCTGTGGTTTCACTTCTCGGTGTTAATGTTCTCAACAACCCCGCCAAATTCGGCGATTCGTATGAGTTCGAGATCACTTTCGAGTGTTTGGAGCAACTCCAGAAAGGTTGGTCTCTCCCATTAAATACATGCAATATCAGATGATTATATTCCCCAAACTCTCACTGACAGACCATAGACCTAGAATGGAAGCTCACCTACGTCGGCTCTGCCACCTCGTGCGTTACCCCTTCCCAACTCCACCCTTCGGCCACTAACGTCCTCAGTGACGAGCACGATCAAGAACTCGACTCCCTCCTCGTTGGCCCCATCCCTGTCGGCGTCAACAAGTTCATCTTCGAGGCCGACCCACCGGACACCAAGCGCATCCCCGATGCTGAGATCCTCGGCGTCACTGTCATCCTCCTCACCTGCGCCTACGATGGCCGCGAGTTCGTTCGCGTCGGATACTACGTCAACAACGAATATGACTCTGATGAGCTCAATGCCGACCCGCCCGCAAAGCCTCTCCTCGACCGCGTCCGCAGGAACGTGCTCGCTGAGAAGCCCCGCGTCACTCGCTTTGCGATCAAGTGGTTTGTGTACACCTCACGACGCGTTTGAATAACGGGCTAACTGGTTTTTTTAGGGACTCAGAGGAGTCTGCACCCGCCGAATTCCCACCTGAGCAGCCAGAGGCCGATTTGGTAGCCGACGGAGAGGAGTACGGCGCCGAGGAGGTCGAGGAGGAGGAGGAGGAGGAAGAGACTGCCGAGGGATCTGGAGAGGCCAACGGCGCCGCCGAAGGAGAGGATGAAGCTATGGCTGGCGTTGAGGGCGTGGCCCCTACCGAGGAGGAAGATGATGAGGGCAGCGAGGATCTCGAGGGCGAGAGCAGTGGCAGCGAGGCTGAGGAGGAGGAAGAGGAAGAGGGTGAGGGCGAGGCCGATGATGGCATGGAGGTTGACGAGCCTGAGAAGGCCGCCAACGGCTCCAAGGTGGCTGACGCCATCATGTCCCATTAGCGGAAAAGTTACGATACCCCCAAACGCCGTTTATTGGACACAAGGATGTGAAACTTTTTTACGGAATCCTGTTCTTTAGATGGGATCGGATTTACGGCTTGGAGTATACCAGCGTAGAGTCTTTAGTTGATGTTCTGAGCACAATTCATCATTCTAAATGAGTCTTAAAATTTCCATGATATTTTGCTTGGTCAAGTCTACGTAGGTGGTCCAACAAGGGGTAAAAAAACACGAGCAACATGCGACAATTTCATTCAAATATCATCTATTCATAAACTCATTTTACGCGCACGTAGTATAACGGAATCCTAGAAAACTAGTAATCAACGTAAACTAAGCCTTACAGTTGGATCTCCGGGGTCATCTCAACTGGTCCCCTGCCAGTCCCCAACTGGTCCCCTGGTCCCTACTTCTAGAAGAACTTCCCAGCCACAGCCTTGAATACGAGATTCCTCTTCTGCTTGCTGACAAACTTGCTTGCATCATCCGCCCAGCCAGCACTGTTCTCCTGTGTCCGCTCCATCGTATCACCCATAACCCCTAACTGCTCTGTTCGCTCATTGAACTGCCTCGTCATATAATCACCCCAACCCTCCTGCTTGCCACTAGGCCCCGGCCGTGCCTGGTTCGACGCGCGCTGCTCCTCTGCCGCCGCCGCCATCATACGCTTGCTAGGGGGGCGATCCGGCCCGCCAATGAGCAAATCTAGGTCTGTAGGACTGACATACATCGTCCCTGAGATCCACTGCATGTTGGAGATGGTCGGTCGTGGCGGGATAAGTGCCTCGACATTAAATAGGCGGTCTTCTGAGCGCGCAAGTGGCTGCCCAGTGCCCCAAGCGTTCAGCATCGCAAGCTCGGAGGGGCCAGCCCAGCCGAATATGTCTCCTGACGGTGTGACAATGCTGCTTGAGATGCGGGACTTGTCGAGCATCGGCAGGTTCTGTACACCTAGCTCTTTAAGGGCGGGGATAGAGTAGGCACGCGCAGTGCCATCTCCAAAGACACCTACGATAGCGTAGCCGTGGAGGAGGAAGTGGGTTACTGATGCGGCGTGGCACATTATTGTTGATTCATCCCAGGTTTTCTGGGCCCCTTTCGCGGTAGCAGGTTTGAAGACCCGTACTTCCGCTTCGGTGACTAGAAAATCGGATTAGCCACCTGTACTGCATA
>JPJZ01001228.1:0-42567 GCA_000750815.1 Pseudogymnoascus sp. VKM F-4516 (FW-969) | reverse complement strand
GGGGGGGGGATAACGTACCGACTACAAGTATTCCGGGGATAATTCGCCCTTCACGGAGCGACGCTACGGTGGGACCATCGGCTACGGCTGGTTGTCCGGAAGTTGCAATAATCGGGCAGATGGACACAACGCGGTCATTCAGTTGTGAGACCCCGGCAAACTGCGTTGTGTAGCCTCCATTAGGCTGCGGTAAAATCTTAAATGTGGCGACTCGCCCCAGGTTAGTTCCAACGAAGCAGCATATGCTTGAATATTCGTCGTGGTCAAGGGTCAAAACGCCAAAGGCAATCGAGACAGCCCAGTCGGTTTTGGGGCCTCCATGATTGTTGCTTTTGCTGAAAAGGCTCCCCCTTTTTTCCTGTTTGGCAAAATCATTTACAGAGCCGTTGAAAATTATAGCTGGACCTCGAAGATCGATGATTGCGAAAGTGCCGTCTTCAGAGCCAACGCCGACGAAGCCCACATCAGACATTTGCAATGCGGAAATAGGTCCATGAGCCATGTTATAGAGAACGAAAGGCTGCAAGCCCTCTCTCAGTCCAGGCTCGGATCGGTCGCTGATATTCTCGATGGTTCCTGGCATGACAGCAACAGGAGGCGGAGCATCGAGCCCCTTAAGTTTATTTCCGCCCCACCTATAAATGACAACCTCACCAGACTTTGTGCCAACGGCCATCTCTCCGGTTTGACCAGCCATATTTATGACTGTAATTTCAATGTTCTCATACCTCCCGAGCGATCGAGCAACGTCAATCTGAAGCACCGCGCTATTCTCCAACTTGTCCGATGTTCCCGCATCCCAGATTCGAACTGTGCCATCGCCATGTGCTGTTTGTATGATAGTCCTGTCTTCGTGTTTGCGGACATTTTTGCTTCCTCCCACACCGCCACGCAACAGGGGAGGACCTTGGTTGCGTTTCTCCGTCATTCCTAGCCACCTAGTTCTGTTGACGGTTGTGACAGAGCATGACACAACAAATGGATGGACAAAGGTCAGCGACGGGTGAAGTTGGTTGGTGGGCGATATAGGATGTCCGCTTGGAAATGATAGGGTTATAAGCTCTCCCGATGACAATAACGCGATGACAGCAATAGGGTCTTGTGCGCCGTTAAAATGAGGCGAAGAGCGAGGAATAAGGCAGTAATCAATGACCTCTGCACCAGCCGGTGTCTCGAGGAGTTGTTGCCGCTTTCCTTTAAAGTGGTCAGTCAAACCTTGCCATGTCGAAGTTGCATAAACCGGTGTGGGACCGAGCTCCAAAAATGTAAGCCCCTTGGTCTGCGCAGACATCGGCACCCCTCCGGCGATTAACAATCCCGTATCATCAGGGTTGGTCTTCGCGCACCACGAAATCTTAGCATACGGTTCTTTGACAGACAGGCTTCCTCTCGAGCCACCTGGCTGGTTGCCTGGTTGGTTTACGTGTAGGTTGTCAATAGTGCGAGCCATCACGACTCTGCCATCCTTGGGATCCCAGAAGACAAGGCTTCCGTCTTCATGTGCCGTAAGAACAAATGTTCCTGTTGGATGCCATAAACACTGTGTGAGCCGAGGCCTGCGGGTATCTCCAACAACGTTTGCATCGGAGGCACCCCCTGGGGCTCCCGGCGGAACTTCATATTGGAATAATTTGGTAGCCTTTGCCTCTTTAAAAGAATAAATCACGGCACCTTCCGTATATCCGATGAGAAGCTGGCCAATATCCCTCGGGTGCAATTGCATGGAGACAACAGATAGAATCCGAGACCTCGGACTTCGTTCACGCCAGAAATTTGGCAATCGGAGCGGCCCTGCCCTCTCGCGATCAAGATCAAACGCAATAACTTCGCCTTGCTGTAGTCCGAGGAGCGCCCAGTCAAGCATAGGATCTGTTGCCATGCATGTAACAATTCCAGGTGCTGTGTAGTTGCATATCTTCTTGCCGCCTCCAATTAGGTCCCACACCGTCAGCTCATTCTTCGAGTCAAGGCTTAGCAGTTTGTCTGCACAGAACCGCAATTCCTTGACCGATGCTCGACGAGTCAACTTAATTGTAACTTGGACTCGATCTTTGCCAAATATATAGATTTGTCCACTTCCATACTGCGATTCGTTTGTGCCAACTGCCAGCAGTGATTGCACGGGGTCATACGCGAACGTACTATTGAACAGGTGGTATCAGTCATCAGATCAGATATAGGCATTCTTAAACCGGGTTACCTTATTTGTGAATTGATTCCATATCGAGCTTCATCGTCAATGGTAAACAGCCCAGGCAAGATAGACGCAGACAGATCGGTCTGCATGCCAGACTGCTTGGACCGAATAAAGCCGGCCATGGTTGGCTACTTTTCTCGTGTATCACGGGTATATGGCTTTCGATTGCCCAGGTTTAGAATATGTATTCCTTTTGTGTGAGGAACACGATTTGTCTGCTCATGCAACAAAGCATAAAGAGCCAAGGCGACATGTGGTTCATGGTGACCCTACCATGTATAGTACGTAACTGCCCCGCCGATTCGGCACAAGGCTGGAGCCGCGTAACCCCCACTGTCTCAGCCTTGCGCCAAGCGTCATCTTCATCATTCAAACTGAGCGACGACGAGTCTAATAATTTAGTGGCACGAGAGAACAACTATATGGGTATTAGGCATGCTAATAAATGGCCCCTATAGACTCAGTTCTTTGCCTGTCGTGTTGGTTATGCTTGTGTTCAAGTTTTGAAAGCTAACTTAGTCCGGGCAGAATAATTATATTATTCATAATTAATATATAGTTCATTAAATTCGAATAAATCACAACAAACATAATTTTGGTTTTTATTCTATTTGCAATTTAATATGAGTGTCTGTAAATACAACTAGTATATTTAGATAGTCATCATATTTATCTTGTGCTGTGATATGGCAACTGGACGTTGGGTGCAAGACGAAGGGAGAAGTTCTTTACCTGAATTGAGAGACCCAATAGGAATAAATAAGAAGAGAGAAAGGCACCTATTGATCGAAAGGATCATGTCACACATCATTTCATTAGCACCGTCAAGCAGTAATTATCATAGTAAATCTCGTATAGTATAATCTATGTAAGAGAACGTATGCGAGATCGTTATTCACTCTCTCATGATGATAATTCCAACAGGCTGGTAAAAGTTCTGTTGAAGATGCCTGGAGCCTACCCCCAGGTTTGGTCATATGGACCCCTTGAACTAATCCAAGAACAGCAATATGTTTACTTCTTGGATACCTTCTTCTTGCTGGGACCCATGGCGGCCTCCTTTCTCTTCTGCTCGCGGGCCTCGATTTCCGCCCTCTTGGCCTTGTCGGCTTCTTCACGCTCTTCCTTCTCAGCCTAGGTGTGGTTAGTATGGTCGGAATTAATCGGCATCATCGTCTAAACATACCTGCTTCCTCGCAGCCTCAGCCTCTCTCTTCTCCTTAATCAGCTTTAGTCTTGCCAAATCAGCCTTCGCTTCATCGGTCTTTCCGGCTTCATGCATCTTCTGATATCTCTCTTTAGCTTGCTGTGCTTGTAACGCCTCCCTCTCGCGTCTGCTCAGCTCTCCAACTGGCTTAGGCTTTCCCTTGCCACCGATGCCAAGGCCCTTGACTCCCTCGGCTGCCTCGTCGACACTGATAGGCGGAGCGCTCGCCTGGTTTCTCGCTGCCTTGCTGTGGTTGGGGTTCGCAGGCATATCATCGTCGTCACTATCCTCCTCTTCCTCTGAGCTGCTTGGGAGGTCGCCAGGCTGTGCCACGGTGTTCTTCTTCTTCGCGATAGCTGCCTCTTTCTTGGCCTTGGCGGCGGCACGGCGCTCTTCACGGGTCATCTCGGGCTTGGAGGCATCCTCCTCGCTCTCTTCCTCGGAGTCATCATCCTCTTCTTCCTCAGAGGATTCGGCAGCCTCGGCGCCTTCACCCCACATTCCGAGCTCGTTTCCGTCGGCATCGAGAGGTCGGAGGTTCTTCGAGAAGTGCTTGCCACCTGCAGAGAAGGGTGGGTGCTTAGCTGATGAAGTACGAGAGAAACAAAAGTCAAGATATTAATACTAACCTCCACGAGTGAACTTCTTGAACTTTCCGCCGCGTCCTCTGCTGCTGCTTCCTGGGGGTCCTCCTGGCGCCATTTTCGGTCGTGTGAGAATGGAGTTGAAATAGAAAGCGTGTTATAAGCTTAAAACTTGAAAGAATAACGGTCAAATAACTGGTCGTGTGAGCTTGGATGGATAGTTAGAAATGAAGGTGGTATTGTTTACCTGTTCACTTGTTTTCGCTTTGGTGAATCACAGTTGCTGCCCGAAAAGGAGGGGTAATTCACCGCCCCTCCAAACCTGAATCCGTGCGTTTTCAAGCCGCCAAGCTCATTTTCGCGCCATCCCCAATCTGGCTCTAGAACACATGCCTCGCGCCAAGACGATACACGTGACGAGCCGAGAGAAATTTCCGACTATTTAATCTTCTCGAATCTCTCGCTCTTCTTTCCTCTCCACATAAAACTATAATCCTTCATATTCACTCTGTTCCTTTCTTCTCAGTGGAGGCTTGGAGGGGAAATGACAGGAAAGAACACATTCCATACTGCGTCGACTATCTATCCTTGAGTTTTGGCGTGCGAACGCGTAGGCTGGAGATTGATGGTTGGCGGTACATTTTTTGCTACAGACACTGTTTTGATATGAGGATTTGTTTGGTTACCAGATTCTCATACGACTATTAAGTAAACATCTATAAGTAAATGCCTATAATAAATCCGAAGAAGGATACAGACAGTTGCATTACACTTTGAGCTGTTCAACTTGCCAGTCCTTGATATGCCCTTGTCCTCAAAACTCGCGCGTTCTGTACCCCCCGAAGAAGCTTTAAGCTTCGTCTTGACCTGGGGATGATGAGTATAGCGCGTTTACGCCTGATAAATCCATCTGCGGACTGTTATTGTAATGTACATTACCTTCTATTTTGTCGTAAAAACTTGGTTGGCGGTGGTGTTGTTGCCGCAGTATTTGTATTGAAACCATTTGATTGGCTAATATAAGTTGAGCCTCGTGCCGCTTAGTCAGCAGCTGTCATTGACTGCAAATGAACGTTGCGACTCAAATTGTCTCGCGACAACTTCTTTGACGATATCATCGTCACAGCGTCTAGACTGAAATAGCGAACATATTCAGTCTTGTTCTACCTCGAGCTAGTGAACGGAATCTGCGGCAAGATCAATTTGCGATGACTGTTGCCGTTATTACGCGTTTCTAGTTGCCAATCCCCTGTACGATTTCCTCTCTTCCTCCAAACTTAGGTCATACCAGCTAATGAACAATAGGCCCCTAACCACACACCGTATCCTTTTACATACCCTTCCAAGGACATTTTTCAATTGGCGCGCTGAAAGTATGGCGGAGGAAGATGCGGAGATTGCGCTCTTGCATGAGATGCAGAGTGGGCAAGAGAGCGTTTCATGGGGCCCAGGAACAGATGATACAGAAGAGGGTGTTGGTGCTACAAATACAGAAAATAGCGACCAACTTGTGAAAGAAGAAGATAAAGATTTCTCCGATGATCAAGTCCTTCGTGCTTTATCCCCATCTGCTGCTCTATCTGATGGCGAAGAATATAACCCGGAATCAGCCAATCCAGTTCCAAGTCACACAACCACGAGCCTAGCTGGCACGGGGCCTCCGTCCAGAGCATCTCCGGCGCGAAAGCCTAAGACCATCGGTGCGTTCTTGGCTGATGATTCTGATGACGAAGATGATGTTGAGATTGCGACGTCAAAGTCGACTTCACTTCTGCAGCCCCCAACCAGTGGTCCAACTCGCTCCGTGTCAAGTTCTCCTCTACACCTTGAAGCTGTGTCTCAAGATTCTGCAGCTCAAACCCCTGTCCCAGTTTTGGAGACTCCTAACGCTCAAGGTGATGGTGAACAGACTAGCGCTGGTGTTTCCGATCAAACTTCTACCCACAACCCATCAGCAACCGCCACTGCGCCAATCGCAGGTGCTAGCTTACCCAAAGCACGGCTCCCTCATGATAGAGTAGGTATCCTAGAGGACCGAATCAAGGAAGATCCAAGGGGAGACTTGGATGCCTGGCTCTCTCTTATCACAGAACACCGAAACCGCAACAAGCTGGACGATGCTCGGGCTGTCTACGACCGTTTTTTCAAGGTGTTCCCTATGGCGGTATGACATCCAATGCCTAGCTAATTATGTCTCTGAGACTTCCCGCTAACATCGACGACAGGCTGATATTTGGGTTGCATATGCTGAAATGGAGCTGGGCATTGACAACTTCTTTGCTGCGGAGCAGATCTTTGGAAAGTCGTTACTCACAGTACCCCATGTCCAGCTGTGGTCCGTCTATCTTAACTACATCCGACGCCGCAATGATCTAACCAACGACGTCACTGGAACGGCCCGGGCAACCATATCACAGGCATATGATTTTGTGTTGGCAAACGTTGGCATTGATAGAGACTCTGGCAAAATCTGGCAAGAATATATTCAGTTCATCCGCAGTGCTCCTGGACAGATAGGAGGCAGTAGCTGGCAGGACCAGCAAAAAATGGACCAAATGCGCAAAGCCTATCAACGTGCCGTTTGTGTCCCAATGTCTAACGTCAATGCTTTGTGGAAGGAGTACGACCAATTTGAAATGAGCCTGAACAAGATCACTGTACGGACAAGTCCACGGAATATTTCAACTGCAGCTAACATGTAAACAGGGCCGGAAATTCCTCCAGGAAAAGTCTCCATCATACATGACAGCAAGAAGTGCAAATACTGCGATGGAAAATATTACACGCAACCTTGTGCGTACCAATCTTCCACGCCTCCCCCCAGCACTTGGGTTTGAAGGGGACAAAGAATACCTGGAGCAGGTTGCCCTTTGGAGACAGTGGATCAACTGGGAACAGGAAGACCCTCTGGTCTTCCGAGACGAAGATATCCAAGCCTACAAACAAAGAGTCGTTTATGTCTACAAACACGCTGTTATGGCATTGAGGTTCTGGCCAGAAATGTGGGTTGAAGCTGCTGAATGGGCCTTCACCAACGGCATGGAGAAAGAAGGCAACGACTTCTTAAGCCAGGGAATTGCTGCAAACCCAGAAAGCTGTCTCCTGGCTTTCAAGCAAGCTGATCGCTTGGAGACTGTGCTGCCGATGGAGGAAGGAGACGAAGGTCTCGCCAGCAGAGGAGCTGCCATCAGGGCCCCCTACAACACACTCCTTGACGCATTGTACGATTTAATAACCAAGCTGAAATCCCGCGAAAATGCGGAATTGGCTAGAATCCAAGAGTTTGCGATGCTGGATTCATCGACCAACTCTGTCTTGGACAGGGTGGACGACGACGAGGATGATACTGACAGATTGCTAAAGGAGGCAAAAGAATCTGCAAGAGACAACCAGCTAAAGGTTGTGAAACAAGGATATTTCATGCAGTCGGAGTTGACTCGGCGCACACTGTCCTTTGCGTGGATTGCTTTAATGAGAGCCATGCGAAGAGTTCAGGGTAAAGGCAAAGTCGGCGCCCCTGTAGGTGGCTCACGCCAGATTCTTAGTGATGCCCGCGTCAGAGGGAAGATTACTAGCGATGTCTACATCGCCAGCGCCCTGATCGAGCACAACGTATACAAAGATCCAGCTGGCACAAAGATATTTGAGAAGGGTGCAAAGCTGTTCCCGGACGATGAGGTCTTTATATTGGAATACCTCAAACACCTGCTGTCGATTGGTGACACTACAAGTATGTACAGATGAAAAGCTTTCATGTTTGAACTATGCTAACAATCAACAGATGCTAGAGCTGTCTTTGAGACATCTGTGAACCGACTCACCCAGAAGCCTGAAAATGTCGCAAAGGCGAAGCCCCTCTATGTATTTTTCCATAAATACGAGTCAGAATACGGCGAGCTGTCTCAAATCAACAGGCTTGAGCAACGCATGGCAGATTTGTTCGCAGACGACCAAAAACTCACGAGGTTCTCGTCACGATACTCGTCTGAAACATTTGACCCTACTGCTGTCCGCCTAATCATCTCACCGGTGGCGCAGATGCGTCCAAAGTCTATTATGCAGTCTATCGAAGAACCGATATCGGTGCAGCCGAGCCCCAGGCCGCAATACAGGGAGATTAGTCCCCGTCCACAACCTCGACAGGAGGTTAACCCCATTCCGGCTTATTTACAGCCAACGAACTCTCCAAAGCGCCCGCTTGGGGGCGAAGAATCCGACAACGAGTCTGGCCGCCCAAGGAAACTGGTTCGTGGGGAGTCACCCCTGAAGGGAGCTGCAGGCCGCCGACTGGACCAACAGAAGAGGATGCAACAGACTCACGGTGGTGTTCAACAGTGGCAATCCAACGGGCCAGCACAATTTATGATCCCCAGGGATATCACGTTTCTGCTAAGCATCATACCACGGGCAGAGACATATAATGCCACGCTATTTAACGCAGAAGCCATGGTACGACTTCTGGACAAAACGCCCATTCCAGATTATACCACCTGGAAGGCGTCAAGAGACCAAGCGCCAAGATACTATTGAGAAGAGAATGAGGCTTGTATGCTGAAAAGATTTACGGTGCATGGAGGCGCAGACAATCTGTGGATTTGTATCATATAAGGGAGATTTGGGACTGAAGATGGCCAGCGTGGAGTTGTCCAGGGAGTTATTATCCGGGAAGGATACATTAGTGGTTTGCGTAGCCAAATGAAATCAACAACCCTGGTATTGTTTATTTTTTGCTTCATTCGTGACAGCCCCCTATGCAATAATACCACTTCCAGAAAAGCTTACAATGCAAACTAGATGAGAACCTCTCAGCTACCTGAAGATGATTATGGCAATGCAATTAGTTAGCAGCTGCATGTGGCTGTATTCTCCTGAACACTGCTCCAGGGAACCCTTCAACTTCAACCCCTTAACTGTCACATTTTCATCTCGCCCCCTTTATGAGGCCCAAGACAGCAACCAGAACAGAACAAAGTCATGACTTCAACTGACTAAAACTTGAAGACAGGTGCTTATTCTCATTTACTCGGTTCAATGCATTTACAAGAACTCAGTCCTACCCAGAGGTTCTCATTGCTCTGATAAACACATTGCTCTGTCTTGCAAAATCCTCGGATATTTGGCTTCTCCATTCCGGATTCAGCAAGCAGGCTACCACACCTCGGTCCTACCTTCCTCCTTATTCTGAGCTTCACTCATCAATAGAAGGAGAATAATAAGAAATCTGCGCTAATAGCTTAGCGCCATTGAAGCCAGGTCTTGTTGTTCGCCCTCTTTGTTCACCTTTCTTTTCTTGTACAGCTTCAATTCCATACTTCTCACTTCACCCTTTTCTTCTGGACCTGAAAGGTCAACCAACAATCAACCCTGATCACCTTGCTTGTGAAGCTCAAGCAATCTGACCTCATATTTCATTCCCTCTTCTACTCCGCCTTTCAATTCAGTGTCTATACTCGTGCCGGCTTGGTTGACAATCCACAACAACCAGCAACAACCCACACATCAAGATACCACAACAATCAACACGTCAACACACCCCAATTCCCCACCCCGAAACACTCTACAAGGTCAGCAGTCTTATAATTTACTTGATTATAACAATATATGCTAATCCAATCAGTGATTGAGGTGATCCCAGGGTAGACTTAACCTTTCAAAATACCTTCGATCTGAGAATGCAACCTGGATCTCATCTTAACGCAACCACATGAGTTTCCCTGCCCACCAATAGGCAAAAGGCAACTCTTATATTGATTTAACCCAAGTGAGTTTCTATTTCCAATTTACTATCATTTTAATCCAAGCCAAGTGTGTTTCTGTCCTGAGCAACGCTTGGTGTATTTATGGGAACATGCATTGGGCTTTGCAGTTATTGGAATGCAATATTTCCGTGTCAAACTGAAACATATTATCTACTGAATTGTTCTAACCATGACCACAGGACTCCCTGTTTGTTCCTGACAAACAGCTTCACACAAGATGTCAAGGGCGTTCCCAGAGCGTCCCCTTCATGGGCGTGTTGAGCTTCCTGTCCAATGGACAGTGAACTCAGATGGCTCAGTAGGTTTTCAGCCTTTCATACTGTCTTTTGATTTATGCCTGCTCTCGTTTTGTCATTGGGATCATTATGCACGACATGTTTCTTTCGTTGTTGCATACTACCCCGCGAGCCCTTTGAGATTCTCTCGAGTTGTTTGCCACGCCTGATGTAAGATTTCATGCCCGTTCCCCGGTCACCAGGAGGCCCATAGCACTTGGGATAGCACTGCACATGCATCATGCGGGACTTAGGGTTTGGCAAGCGCCATTACCCCCTTCTGCTTCCGAACGTAGGCGCATATTACCGCGTCTTGCTACAGAATTTAAGTCGAAGCGAGAATTGGGCAACTACCCGGCGGATTCTGGGTATATATTCAAGGCCGCGCTCGAGTTCTGGTCCTCTTCCTCTTTCCTTCTTACATATCACAACTTGACCCAATACCTCGAGCCATCCAAAGATATATCAACTATCCATACACATCATTACACCCTATCATCATTAAACCCCATCATCATATCATATCATCCATTTGTCCTATCCAAATATTCCTATCCAGCTCGTCTACTCAAATCAAATCATCTTTACCTCGTGGTATCGCTCTGCGATATCATCACCACTACACCACGTCTTCACTCTCAAGTAATCTTTGATTCATTGTTATCCAAGTCATCTTTATCCACGTCAGCTTCACCATGGAGCCAGGACACCTTTGGACGTATAGTCGGGAATCTAATGGACGACAGTTCGAATTTCCTCCCGTTCTTCCTCAGCGCCCCAGCTACAACACGGACGCCGGAGCAAAGAGTGTCACCCTCAGAGTGAACCAGTTCCGAATTTCCGAATGGTCAGACAAGTCGGTCTGGCAGTACGATGTAAGTTAACCTCAGCCTCAACTGATGACATTCACATTGACCCCAAACCAGGTCAAGATTGGGTCTGGAGCTGAGACACGCGGTCTCCTCAAAGTTGTCTGGAACAGCAAGCCTGTCCAGGATTTCTTGGCTGGCCATGCCAAATACTGGCTTTGGGATGGAAACAAGATTGCTTGGTGCGACAAGCCAACCAAGAAGATGAACTTCGAGAAGAAGATCACGGTGAACCTGGATGAGTTGAAGGGCAGACAACCTCGCGTCATCAATGGCGTTCCCAAGCCCGACATCACCTATGTCACGATCAAGTGCACCACAGAAATTCCCATGGGAGTCATTCGCGCCTATCTCTTCAAGGGCATGGAGTTCGACAACACCGTGCTTATGGCAATCAACTTCCTGGACCACTGCCTTCGCCAATGGCCATCGGAGAACTTCATTCAAGTCAAGCGCTCTTTCTTTCCGAAAGGCACTCAGAGGCAGGCACTTCATGGCTTGGCTACACTTATCGAGGCGCAGAAGGGTGTTTACTCATCCATCCGCCTTTGCGAATCTCCCAGCACTCCTGGTGCGCTGAGCACGGGTCTTGGAGTCAATGTTGACGTTGCCAACGGAACATTCTGGGTGCCTCAACTTCTCAATCAGGCAGCCCGCAATTTGACCTACGAGCGAAACACTGGATTGAATTGGGATCAGTTCTCAGAGGCCCTGAGGCCTGTCGTTGTGAATGGAAAGAAGACTTCCTCGGGTGTTCAGTACCACATCATGTCAAGGGAATTCAAGGAGCTTCGTAAGCTCCACAAGCTCCGATTCCATGTCAAGCACCGTGGCAAGGAGCAGAATGATCGCGTGTACCAGGTCAAGAACTTCGTCTTTTCTCCAGATCAGTATGGCTCATGGGGTGGCCACGCCAAGGCAGTTACATTCGAGAAGAAAGATCCAAAAAACCCCAAAGGCGCTGCCGAAGAGATCAGCATCTATGACTACTTTGAGAGAACATACAATGTTACTCTCCAGTACTGGAAGCTGCCCCTGGTACAGACTGTGAAGGGTGGGATCTTCCCGATGGAACTCTGCACGCTTGCGCCGGATCAGCGCTACATGTTCAAGCTGGATCCAAAGCAGACCGCTGACATGATCAACTTTGCTGTTGTTCCTCCCAACCAGCGCCTGGAATCGATTAGAAAGGGAGTCGACTTGCTGAGCTGGGGTAAAGATCCATATCTGAACCACTATGGTATCAAGATTGAGAGTACGCCGACTATTACCACAGCAAAGCAATTGATGCCCCCAGACATCCACTTCGGAAAAACTTCACAGAAGGCAGTTGTGAAGCCAGGATTCGCCGGATTCTGGACCCTCGATAGAAGCCAATTGCTCCTCGTCCCTCCCAAACCCCTGAAGAACTGGGGCGTGTTCATGGCTGCGGATAGAAATGGAAGGCCAATTGTCTCTGAACCTAGGTGGGATGAGTTTATCGCCACCTTCAAGCAGCAATATATTGCACTTGGCCACAAGGGCGCTATTCCAGACCCGAGAAAGTTCTTGTTCAACAACGACAATATCGAGTCAGCAATTGACAAATTGCTGGCTCCATTGGCGCATACTCCCGAGAACATTCCTCAGATCTTGCTGTTTATTGTCCCAGATAAGAATTCTTGGACGTACGACAGGATTAAGAAGCACATGGACTGCAAATATGCTCTCGTGTCGCAGGTCATGGTGAAGGGGCACATTGAGAAGAACAACCCCAAATATTGCAAGAATGTCATCATGAAGCTCAATGCTAAGCTTGGTGGTACAACCAGCAAGGCCTGCAAGGCCAACACCAAGGAGCCCACATTCTTCAATACTCCTGGACAGACTGCGAAGAACCTCGTCATGATGATTGGAGCTGATGTGAGCCATCCAGCACCAGGCTCAGAGCAGCCCTCATTTGCAGCTGTTACCATGTCTCTTGACAGCGACTGCTGCAGATACGCCGCCGCATGCGAAGTCAACGGCTTTAACAAAGAGATGATCCAAAAGCATGTCTGGGACAAGAAGGTCAAGGCAATGGTGAACTGGTGGTTGGATACCGTGGGAACTGTCAACGGCCAAAAGAAGGCTCCGTCTCACATCTATTATATGCGCGATGGTGTTTCCGAGGGCCAGTACTTGCAGGTACTCAATGATGAGGTCAAATGGTTCAAGGATATGTTGGAAGCCATTCACCCACAGTTCAAACAGACCAAATTTGTTGTGGTAATTGCCTCGAAGCGCCACCACATTCGCTTCCTGCCCAGAGCTGAAGATCAGTGCAAAGACAAGGACTTCAACCCTTTGCCAGGAGTTCTGGTTGAGCACGATATTACCCACCCTTTCCAGTACGACTTCTACCTCAATTCCCACAAGGCTATCAAGGGAACCGCCAGACCAGTTCATTACCACGTCATTCTCGACGAGGTCAAGCACAAGCCCGGCCAGCTCCAGGAGATGATCTACGCGCACTCATACCAATATATGAGATCCACGACACCTGTTTCAATCCATCCAGCTGTGTATTACGCACACTTGGCATCCAACAGAGCCCGTTCTCACGAGAACGTACCTATTGTTGATGAACCTCGTGGTGGTCAGAAGGCCATGGAGAGGAGGCAAATCAGCAAGCTGGAGAGTGATCTGAGACAAGAGAACGCCTCCGAGGGTGGTTTGACCGCCAAGCGCTCATCTGCCAAGTCACCATCCACGCAGTACCAGATGGTCGAGAATGAGGTGATTGGCAAGTATTGGAGAGAGCAACCGACGCCGGCAAGATTTAAGGCGCTTACCCAGGCCTTCTTGTACGGAATGTGGTACATCTAGGCTTCAGGTATGGACTGTCGGCTTACTGGCACTTGCCAGCTTGTCGGCCTTATTATTTTCTCTTCTTACTCTCTTGTCTGTCATGGCTTTTTGCGATGACTGGCATTGGGGTTGCGGCTCTTGGGCTACTTTCGTTTGGTCTTTTCCAAAATGTCGGGGCTCATTTGCTTGCATATTACGGACAGTTTGTTTCCTTGGGCGCGGTTATCGGTTATGCGGGGACAACACGAGAGCTCCATTCGACAACTTACAGAGGCAGCTCTCGCCTTGGTGGTGGAGTTAACGGTGCTCAATTATAGGTCGGATATCTGCCTTCGTACCCCCGGCGTTGATTTTCATCCATTGTTTTGCTTTTGAGATCTGGTGGTTAGATCCATACAATCAATAAAAACCTACTAAAACTTGAAAATAGTGATTGTGGCTTTGCTTACTTGATATTTACTTGTGACCATGGATTGCAAACTGCTTGTTTCTAGTCTTCATAACAGGTTTATTTATAAACTTCATAGTCTACAGGTGAAGATGCCGCATGCACGGGTTGGATTTGAAAGCTATATGGAGTAACGTTGAGAAGACCATATATGGACGCGCCGTGGAGTTTCACTGACATGGCAAGATAATTGCAAGTATGACAATTAGAGTGGTTCCATTTCAATTTACGTGTCGTAGAGTATCATTCCATCGTGAACCATAGCAAAATCAAGCCTTTCTACCCTTCTTAGCCTCCGCTTCGATAGCTGCATCAATATACTTGTGACATTCCTCTGCATCGCTGTACACATGCCACACGCTCTCTGGGACGTCCTTGAATGCCTTCTCGAACCGAGACGCGTCGTTCTTCTCTTCTAGTCCTACTTCGGCGATGTTGTCGACCCGGCGGATTAGAATCAGTTTGACCCAGCCGGGGTACTTGCGGTATCTGAAGGGGGTATTAGCAAAGACATGAAAGGAGACAGGGAATAGTGGACTCACATTTCGCCATAGGCTTCGGGGTCAGACTGGGTGGAATCGCCAATGCAAATCATCTTGCGTTTTGGCAACCATGAGTGGATCTTGTCCATGCGATCAACCTTGTATTCTTGGGTAGCCTGCGTCAGACTCGTGAGCAGGCCTGCGAGGTTTCTCCAGCTGGCATCGCGGAGGATAAGGGTGCCTGGGGGATAGAAATCGTGGATGAACTCGTGGAGGAAAGCATATAAGTTGTAGGGCGAAGCGGAAAGATAAAACCAGGGTGCGGACTTGGTTACGACGGTTTGGATGTATTTATATAACAAGGGCATTCCTGGGACAGGAGCTGCGTCGGCGGCAAATGTGCTTCGAAGAATACCGATCGGGTCGCCCGTTTGTGTGACTTTGATGGTATCATCGACATCTACAAAGTTCAGTTAGTTGCATGCGGGGAGGTTGGCCATGGGTTTCGCTACATACCAGATATAACGCTCCAGCCTTCTGGCTCGGCGTACGCCGTCTTCATCTCCAACAGCCCATTTGTGCCTCTCGGCACCTTCGCAACACCAGTCACCACCTCCCCATCTTTATGGCGCGGGAGCTGTCGCAAATCGCTACTGATACCGTTTCGGCCGCCAGGACCTAATTTAAGCTGTGTACGACGCCCAAAGTCCACATTCACCACACGCCCAGGCAGGACAGACTGCATGAAGGGCATCAGGCGGTCCTTGATCCTCGCCTCTGCCTCATCGCCATGTCCCAACCCGAGCTTCTCAGCAATATCGGCCACCACAAAGCTCACCTTTACGCCAGTTTCCTTGTCGAAAACTGCCGCAATCACCTCCGCCTCCCAGTTGTTTGTGGTCGGGTTTCGATAAGCGGTGTTATCAAACAGCCAAACGGTATCGTTTGAGGTGATTGGCTGTGGGCGCGGGTTCCATGTCCCGAGGTATGAGAGGAGGCTGGTGGTAATCGAAGGGCGATCGTCTGGGGCGGGGCTGTTTCTGAGGTTGGGAAGCTTTGCCTCTGTCTCCTCGAAATTGCGCGCCTTTCGTGTGCGGTGCTCCAGGTCTGATTCGTGTCGGCCTGGCGCCGAAGGTGCCGCTTTGGCAGGCGCAGCCTTGCGAATAAAGCGCGACATGATGGCTTCTATGTTCGGCCGACGCGCAAAACTGGACGTATGGGATTCTGGTATATTTCTCGGTCGCTGAAATCGCTGCAAGATTTACTGTGGAGCGCGAACAAGTGGTATAAATCGCATGTGAACAAGGTTGAACGCAAGAGCTATGTTTGTGACGGGCTTGAAACGAGGGGGCGGTTTATAGCGAGCACGAGCGAAAGGGAAGACAGGAAGGGAGAAAGACAAGAACAGAGGAGGAGATGGTTATAAGGATGTTGGTAGGAATAGGGATGGGCAGCCAAGGCGGCGGGGGAGAGCAAGGCATCGCCATGCGCGACAATGTAATCGCACGCGCGCGCTGCGATACTTCCCCATTTGGCTGGGCGCGGCATCCATCACAGCTATTTTGGAGTGCCGTGAGAGGCTGAGCGTCAGCCCTTCAGCCTGTTCAGCCCCGCGATCGTCCATGAGATACACCACACCACACAGTCAGCAAAACAGGCATGCAAGGTACATCGCTCAACCACTCAGATCACAGGTAAATGGAAGTACCTTACCGTACGACCGCCTTTCGTTGATCGCCACAGCTGATACGAGCCTATTGAGGTGGACAACCACCAACAAAGTCAAATACTGGAGCACGAGTACACTTGTCCAAGGCTCCTTCCTTCGCCGTTCAGATTTCGGATCATTTCCAGATCACGGGTTGTCGCGTAGGTTGGTGGTGACCCGGGCGGTGTTTCTAGCTCTTCGTCATCTGACTCGGGCTAGTGACCCTGTGGCCCTTGGAACTTTCTTGGACTTCTCTTGGATCTTTGAACTATTTTCGGCGCGGACGAATGATCCAGCGCTGATGACTTGACGACTGGCTGAGATGAGGCTGGTATGATGAAGTTTCTTGTCTTGTAGGCAGGACAGCTGCAGGAGGGGATTTTCAAGGGGAAAGGTCTCGGTGTTGCATGGTGAAGATCATGGTTCAGGTATCAAGGGTTCAGATTCAGGGTCCAGAATGAAATTTCGAACCTAACAGTAAGTTTGAACCCTTCAAGTTCTCATCCCACAGCAAGAGTGGCTTCTCTACGCATGCCGCTGCGCTTACCCCTGCGCTTGCCCCTCCGTCTATACTTCTCTACCCCGCCGTCCTTGGGTCTCCTTGGTTGCGTCTGCTGCTTCCACGGCAATTTGAAGTCAGTCAGGAGCAGTTAAATGTCCTGTCTCACCTCTTACATGCACATGTCTGAGTTGCTATTGTATGTACGGCTCGCAGGATCAGGAAGTTTCGATATATGTGTATCGCTTAGTCGCTCAGCTCTGTTCCTACCTTCTATCTTCGGGAGAGCTGTATGTCGTTCGGAGACAGAGAAACCCTCGTTGTGCAAATGGCATTGACAGGAGTCAACTCTGAAAAGGAAGGGGCTGGCAACAATAGAAAGCTAAACAAACCAGAGTGCTTCAGGCGTGATAGAAATATAGCATATCAAACAAATACAGATCTACAGCATCTGGAAACATGAGAGAAGCTCGAGATACTTATCGGCTCGATCCATCATATGGCCCACACAGGGCACAGTACGAGGCTAAACGCTTGAAGCACTGTGAATAGCGCAATAATACCAAAGATAGATATTAACACCAACGAGACTCAGCAAACTGTGATCAAAGGCCCTAGTATCCAACGACATTGAGTGAATACAGTACACAACATTCAATGTCGTGCCAATGTGAGTAAGTCGTAGAACTAGAACCAGGGGAACCAGAGGAGCCGAGGGATAAAGGGTCTCGGCAAAATGATTCTCCGTCAAAGGCCCCACGAGCGACCTTGAGGGATCAACACAGAAATACAGGATGCCATGCTTCATAATCATTCGTAAAGAATGAGTCGGGCATTGGGCTCAACTATACGATGCAAAAGAGCGAAGGTCATAGTACCTGTGGTTTTAGAACGTTTCTTTATCTCCCGCGGCATGAACTACGAAAACTTCCGAGACTCCGCGGTCGTCCGAAAAGGGCAGCTGTCGAAACACCGCCAAGGAAGCTCTAATAACAGATGCACACGGTAGTACCGATATTAACACCGGCTGTTTGGTCGTTGCTTAAGCTTATTGCTGGCTAAGATTGCCGTTGCTTCACAAATGCACTACTGTACTCTACTTATCGGAGAACAGCGCATCGGGGAACCTGCTTCACCGGTAGAATGCTCACTATCGCTGGCCGAATGCCGGATGCTAAAGCTAAATGTGGGCAAGTGGTCAACGCTTATTGTTCGTTTCAGCCTGGCTAACGACTGATTTTCCGTAGCGTTTTCGGTTCATAGGCGACGTCGGTGATCCTACGCTCATCACTGTTGACATGTCGATCATTCCGCCCATCTGAACTTGCCAAAATACCCACGTGCACCCCGTACTCTTATGCGAGACAAGGCTATGGCGGGGAACGGCTCGGGCTATTCTTCACTAGGGGCAACTTCAATTGCGATTCAATGCGTTTCTTATGCGACCTGGACGGCATTTGTAGGTGCGGGGATCAATATAGCTGCCGAAGAAGGGCCGTTTAATCATCAAGGTCGCATATGGCAGCTCAACTCCAGAGGTTCGTTGTTTCATCAGCTTCCTTCGGCACGACACCAGCACAAATGCATTTGCATATATAGCTAAGTGATTCTCTCTTCGTGCGGTTTCTTTTTTGAAGTCATCCCCGATTCTTTTCTAAGTTGGAGACCAAGATGCACTTCAAAGCCCTTGCCGTTCTGTCCTATGGCGCGTTGGTCGCTGCATGGATCCCAGGAGAACACAAAGCCATCACCTCTTCGAACCATGTCGACCTCTTCAATCACACCTCGCCCAGTGCAAACGGCAAGCGTTGGCTTCCTGCGGGGAAAATACGTGGTGTGAACGTAGGATCTCTATTCGTCGTTGAGCCGTGGATGATGTCGAATTCATGGGGCCAAATGGGATGCGGCGACAAGAAATCCGAGTTTGACTGTGTCTTGAAACTTGGACAGGATGCCGCAAACAGTGCATTCAAGAACCACTGGGACACATGGGTTACTCAAGGCGACCTCCAGGAAATGGTCAGCTACGGAATCAACACGATCAGAATACCCGTAGGTTACTGGATGAGGGAAGATCTAGTCTATGGCGATAGCGAGCACTTCCCTCAGGGTGGACTTGCTTACTTGACAAGACTCTGCGGCTGGGCGAGCGATTTGGGACTGTATATCATTATGGACCTGCACGCCGCTCCTGGAGCACAACAGCCACACAACGCATTCACTGGACAGGTAAGTGATATTTATTATTAGATCAGTGTGCACTTGAGCTAATTGTATGCCAGGACGCGCCAACTGCTGGCTTTTACGTCGACTACCAGTTTGAGCGCGCTCTCAAATTCGTCGAGTGGATGGCGAACCTCATTCACACCGACAGCAACTACAGGAATGTCGGCATGTTGGAGCTGGTTAATGAACCCATTCAAAATTCTGGCAACGTTGGAACCATGAGATCAACTTATTACCCTAATGCATTCTCGGTGCGTTATGAGACCCAACTTCCTCCCTTAGCCTACTAATTCATTACAGAGAATCCGTGCGGCCGAAAGCAAGCTTGGCGTTGGTGCCAACGACCTCCTTCACATTCAAATGATGAACGAGAAGTGGGGTTCAGGAGACCCAACTCAGTACCTCACTGATAATTGGTTTGCATCTTACGATGACCACAGATATCTTAAATGGGCGGGCACACCTGTATCACAGAGCAGCTACATCTCCACATCCTGCAATGATGACCGTGGAGGCAACTGGCCAACCATTGTTGGAGAGTGGAGCTTGAGTGTGCCTGATGATGTGCAATGGACCGCGGGGTGGGATCCAAGCACCCAGCAGGACTTCTACAAGAAGTGGTTTGCAGCACAGATCATTTCGTACGAGAAGCAACAGGGCTGGACATTTTGGTCTTGGAAGACCGAGCTTGGTGACTACAGATGGGATTACCAAGGTTAGTTCTTTCCCAACACTGCTG
Organism: Pseudogymnoascus sp. VKM F-4516 (FW-969); assembly: GCA_000750815.1. NCBI lineage: Eukaryota > Fungi > Ascomycota > Leotiomycetes > Thelebolales > Thelebolaceae > Pseudogymnoascus > Pseudogymnoascus sp. VKM F-4516 (FW-969). Next base: position 22,745 of record JPJZ01001228.1, on the reverse strand, counting down.
ATGCCAGATACTAACTGTCATAGCCGCCGTCAAAGCCGGGGTTATTCCCAAGGATCTCGATTCCGTATATAATCTCGGTGTCTGCTAGACATATTGAGACATCAATATACTATCTTCACCTTGTATATAATTAATCTATATATGAATTAAAGAACCTAAAGAGACAAATATCAACATAGTTGGCATCGCCATGGCTATCCATATGAAATTATATATTATTGATTATATGTGTTATGTTATAAGGGTTTGACATCGGCGGAATGCTTCGTCGCATCATCTCCCTGGAGAGAATTATTAACTACCCCTTCTGATCTAGTATTCACGACATCCTCTGTCCGTGTCGTCGCATCCTTTGCCTCTTTCGCAGCAGCAGTAGCGAAAGCGTCGCGTTGGGCTTCCAAGTCTCGCGCTACCTCCTGTGCTTGCTTCGCCTTGTGTGAAATGTCTGAGACGAGATCCTTCAATGTGTCTCCGATATTATGCTGGTGTGGTTTCGCTGGGCCAGGTTGCGCATTTATTGTCACTGTCGGGGTCTCCAGCCCTCTTGTTGTCACCTGAACCGCTCCGGGCGCGTGTCCCAGTCCACCCATAACCATATCCTTTGCCCTGCCCGCAAGACCCGACTCAAATTGCTTGAACTTCCCATTCATGGCCCCGGATGCTTGATTTCCCAATTCCGAACCGTGGCTCGCAATGTTTTGTTTAACCCCCTTGGAGTTTGCTTGACCTGCCAACCCTGACTGGATGCCTTTAAACTTCTCGCTCAGGCCAGCAGTTTCAACCCGGGGAAGGTTAAATGCTGAATCTTTGGCAGCAGACTCGACTTGTTTCTTTGCGGCGCCGAAACCAGCAAAACGATCAGGTGTGCTCGCCTCCAGGTCGTTCTTCACGTCCTCGTACATTTTCTCTATCAACCCAATGACCCCAAACACGTCGAGGTCACATCCAGGGCGGCTGAGGTCGCGCTCTCGCTGCTCTATGAATTCGCGGATCTGTTTCCATTGTGAATGATAGTATTTGAGTCTATTAGGAAGTCCGGATCCTTTGAGGAAAGTTAAAACGCCCGCGATCACTGTGTTGATGGCTCCGAAGGCGGTGATGGCTGAGTGATTAGCGCCAGCGGCACCCAGTGCGGTCAGAGCTGCCGCGACAACGACCTGCACCCCGAGGCACCCGTTGATCAGCCATGAAAAGTATTTGTGGCCCTTCTTCGCTTTCGCCTCATTCGCCACGACGCGTGTGTATATTCCGAGGTTTGGCGCTGCCCGCGAGGTCACCATCGATGGGTGGGTTGTGATGCCGGTGAGATGTCGGAAAAGGAATAATCGCTCGTCGCTCGCATAATCATGTCGTCCGTCGTAACCACCATGTGACGGAAACTGAGGGTTGGCAGCATTACCCGTGTGTGGCAAGCCGCTCTCCATGTCTGGCTGAGGTGAGGTACCACCCCCAAAGTATTTGTCTACCAGTCTCGTCACCAATTTCGCACTCATATCTGCTAATATCTCGGCCGGTGAACAAATGAAAACGAAAGAAAGACGAAAAGGAGGTCTCTGGAGAAATAAGAGGAAAACAAAGTGAGGCCCGAGGCCATGATTTTGATGTGCATGAGCAGACTCGGCATCCGATTACGGTTCTCCCAAGTGAGAATGGATTATTTTCATCGGCGCGATAGCTCTACCCCGCTGAAGACAGCTGTGGCCTATGAACATCCGTTTACCTGCTGGGTGGCCATCTTTGTCCCCGAGTGGCTGGCTGTAAACCGAAGATCGCAGCCCAGGGAGGTTAGGCCTGTATCGTCGCAACTTGGCGGCTGAAATACAGAATCTTTGGGGTTGGCCGTCTTGGGTTCTGCATGGCTACATAAGCACGCATATTGCATGCTAATGGTACACATAAACCGCTTTCTCGGTCGTGCAGATAACATATATATTGATAATGCGCAGTCACCTGCTTCATCTTTGAGACAGCGATGCTGGCTAGATCTGGCTATATCTGCCGAACCGCCATCAAAATTTTGTCTCAGAAGTAAGACCCCTATCAAATGATCACCGACGGAAGCTAAGGCCTGCAAGGGAAAAGATGTGCGGTGCACTAAATGGAGGGTCCTACCATGACAGTATAAGCGATGGCGGGGATGATCGCAATGAACCCCGGCGAAGATCATACTAGAAAAGGGACTTCAGCTCTCTTGAAGCAGAAGCCGTAATGCGATATACGAATGGTATCCACGTTGCCAGCTCACTCTGTAAATAAGGAGAGACATCGGCTTGAACAATTCCTGTTTCTCCGAAACCTGAAAATAAGCTCCATCGCGTGCCTGAGATGCATCGTTGGAAGCGACGACGGGAGACGTGCCGAAGCGCTTCCAAGACAAGCCACTAGTAATAATAATCAACCTTATACTTTGTGGCACGTGCGTTTTTTATGTCGAGTCAAGCAATGAGACATCGTGTTTATCGGGATTACCATGCTGCTCCTCTAGGTCACAGGCCACTTATCGATTCCTTCGGATGGAGGATGCAATGCCTACTGATTCAGGGAGTTCATTATTCAAATCATTTCGTTACCAATCATTGCTTTTGCTTGTCTACCGACCCCCCCTTACATTGGCGCTACTCCATCCCTTGGGGTCCCTCCCTGTAGCTGTCCTCGGTATACTCCCGTCGTCTAGCTTTGCATCATCATCGACCCTTATTACCACATCGCTTTTGACCTGAATACCCTTGATTTCTTCTCTGCTCCCCCTCCTTATAATCCGATCTTCGCTGCCCACGCTCGCTAGCTCCAAGTCGCTGCCCAGTCGGTTAAATGAGCCGTCCTGGGTACCATAGTGTGTCTGACTCGAGATGATGTTGCTGTCGTTCTTACCTTTGGTACCCGCTGTGCCAACTTGTCCGCGGCCGGCTGTATTTGATCGTGAATTCGAGCCGTAAGGCCCTAAACCACGACGAGAGTCGATAAATATGCGGATAAAGAGACGTGCGACAGGTGCGCATGTCGCAATAAGGATGGAGTAGTTTTCAATCCTGCAGAACAGTGTTAGTTAAATACACGCGTTGCGGGGGTGGAGGGCTAGAGCGTGTGGGCTAGAGCCTATGCAATGAATGTTGCAATCCATATATTACGGGGGGGGGGAATGGAGGGCTGGAGCTTATGGGCGGGAGCATATGCAAGGAATATTGAGACTTACTTAACCCACAATACGAACGAAGGAATGTTATATGTGAAGTCCAGGCGGTCTCCTAGCGCCTTCAGCAGATAAGTCTTGACAATGCTGGCCACACCACTCAGAACCAACGGCCCAGATAGCGTAGCAGTCTGCCATAAACGACGAGATTTTGTCGTGGGGTCGAGATCGCGAAAGCGAGCGAAGAAGCTGGTGCTATGATGGGTGCTGGAGCGGAACAGGATTTGCCACAATTCGAAGGCGGAGACATACGCGAGAGAAAAATCGATTATGGTGTTGAAGGCGCCTTGGACGAACCCGACAGTGGCCTGGACGGAAGGATCTTGGCAGGTTACTGAGCCATCGGTAGGGAGGGGGTCCCACATGTAGTGAAAATACTTGGTTCGGTCGACCTAGGCACTGATCAGATGATAGCCACAGAAGGGGTATTATGTGACACTTACCAAGCGATAGGGGTTGGGGCCGCACTGCAGGACTATCTGAAGGATTGTGAATGAATTGACAACGACCTGGATGATCGCACAGGCTATCAGGATCCGCTTCGTCTTCATGTTGTTGATGCCAAAGCACTGATAGAGAAACCACATCATCCCAGCGCGAGATATCATTGATGCAGCAACAGCAACTGGCTGCGATGCAAAATCCCACTTCATCGATAGGTTTCTTTCCTCGTTCGTTAGGTAGAAGAAGTGCCTTCCAAGGCCATGGTCTGCGCTCTTCTGAATTAAACACATGTGGAGAATCTCGCATGCGTAAGAAACCAGGAATATGAGATCTTCAAGTCCCCATATTCTCTCAGGCGAGGAGACCTTGGGAAGAGCCCAGTAAACCCATGCCTTGACGACAAATCGAAAGAGTAACACGAGAGCGACAACTCCCGTAAGTACCTAAAGAGAGGATTAGACAGCCGCTTACTTGTCACATTGAACCTTCCAATTCTTACCCAACAGGCCTTAAAGATCCCAATTCCTATAATCACAAGTTAGTGATCGTGGTTATTGAGGAATCTAGAACATTCAGGAATGTAGAGCAACTCACCAATATCTACATCTCCTCCTTCTGGGCGTGGGATGTCCATGGCATAGACCTGTTTTTTTGCGATTAAGATGCCGTGACACTTCGGAACAGATCACAAGTAGAATTCCACCAGAGCGCAACTGTACTGAGCAGGCAAGAGCTCAATTATGAACACATTGAAGAAGACAGCGGAATATTTTACCGACGAGAAGGATAAAGGGAGTCTAAAGCAAATCGCCATGTCGCTGAGTCTGTAAATCGGCGCAGGATTATCTGGGTTTCAGGAGCACAGATGTCGGGTCGTCCTAGGTGAACCCTGGAGGTCTTTCTCCCGATATCCCGGAACAATATCCCAGGAGATACTACGTGCCGTAGGAAGGGGGTGTGAAAGAAAAACTCATTGGACGTTCTAAGGGAAATCCCACCTGCAATGCGCCATTACACTTTACGAGTTATTCACTCGCAGAGTAATCAGGCAGGGGGCATGGGAGAACGAGATAAAATGGCTCCTTTGTACTGGACGCCACCGAAAATCCTTGTCTCACTTCAGTATCGGCGAACTTTCCATCCGCACTCCAAGGCAGTTTGTAGCGGTGCCCATAAAACGCTGCATGCTCTCCCGTGTTCTCGTATATTTATCCGTAATTATGCTTGCCAGAGCGGAAGATGCCACACATCGTAACTTTGTGCTGTTTAGAGATATAGTATCGAGGATTAGCTTGCGAATATAGCCATGGCGACATGCATTACACAGTTCAGTAAAGGCGGTACAGTAACACTGTATGCAATATTGTCTGGAACAGAGTCAGTAATTGTGACAAGGACAAGGATAGTTATTGACTCAGCAGTCTATCTGTGCATCCTAACCCTGTTTAAGTAGCATCCAACAGTTAACGCGCTCAAATGGCCATCCAACCAACAATTACCGCTCAAAGAGCAGGGCCCTGTGAACGCGTATGCGCACATGCTTTGTATCGCACGCCCATGCTGATGAACTCAGTAGTAATATTGCTGATAACATGCAGTAACAGCGTAACATTGCTAAAATTGAAGCTAGGAGACAACAATGTGGTTCATTTCGTCGGAGAACGGCGCCGTCGACTAAGGGAATCGTACGGGAATCGGCTTGGCTCCCGGCCATCCGGTGTCAAAGGAGGAGCTACAGAGTACGCTACAGAGCGGCCTACAATAGTCTGCTACAAGGAGCCACTCGAAAAAGATTCGCGCTTACTAGGTAAGTCTAAATCAATTTGTATTTACCCAATGATCTGCGCTTGTTCGATGCGCACTGGCCTATACTGCACAGTACTATATTATGAACGTGCGAGCTGTGGGGACACAGTGCTCGACATCACCAACTAAATAGTATACATCATAGTATACATCACACTAAGCTGTAAGGTACATACAGGCTGGAGATATGATTGTCTGGTAAAGTGGCTTCTTCCTTCTCTTCCTTTCCTGCCAGCCTTCCCTTCCAAAACCTTCCGCTTCGATTGCTGTTACTGTAATTATCTCTTGCCATTATGTCCCCACCTCCAGGAGCAATCTTGGCAGCTAAGGTCACAGCAGTAAGTAATTTCCTGTACGTATGATTGCCATCTGACACTCCCACGAGGCGGGCGCCCTCGGCTTCGTTCCTGTAGTTGTCCACTTTCGATTATTCGAGACATTGGCGAGGATCGGCAAGGCTGCGAGTTCAGCGGATATCTTACAGGCGAACAACAGCGACCGTATAGCGAAGGAGAAGGCTGCATCGCCACTGTGTGAGCCTCTCCTCGGGCAAATTAAAGAGGCCAATTGCTGACAAGTTCTATAGGTTTGAAGTTGGTTGGTAAGGCTATTTCTCTGCCATGAGAATACTATGGGCTATACGCTGATTGCTTTCCAAGAGGATACACTATTCGTTTTATCAGGACAGGGTTTCGTCGACCTGATATCAGACAATGTCTTCGCCCCGAATGCAATCACGCATCACTGGGCGTCACAGCCTTCAGCTCCACATGGCGCTCTTCACTTCACGACCGAAGTTCTCCTCGCCTCAGCATTTCTAATGCGGAAGCTTCAGGCTACGAATTTTGCCTATCCCTTCGCTGATGCCGATACGGCGTATCAGCACGCCTTTTCTCTCCTTGGCCAACATGACCTTGCCCAACAGCACACTTACAACATCATGGAGAAGATTGGCCGCATGGAATCCTTCAATATCTTTATGGACGGTAAGTTCGGGTCTTTTGGGACGCTTCCTGAGCGTCTTCAACGGTTCGGCTATGATCTCGATGCAGCCATCAGTGGGACAGAGTCAGATGTAGTAATGGTTGATATCGGAGGCGGAACTGGAGCGGCTCTTCTTGAGCTGAAGGCCGCATATCCCCACTTAGCACCGTCGTCGCTGGTGGTGCAGGAATTCCAGACAGACCTGGAGACCCTCGACAGTGGTATCACGCTCCAAGAATGGAATTTCAAGACTTCTCCTCAACCCATACGCGGCGCGCTAACCTACAGCCTCACACATATCTTCCACAACAACTCGGATCTGGAGGCATTGAAGCTTCTGAAGAAGCTGGTTGATGCCATGGAGCCACACTCGAGGCTTCTGATCCACGAATTTTCGAAGAATACCAACTACGGCAATATGCATGGGACAATGATTGGTCTATATGCAGGCAGGTTGCGGAGCCGCGAGGAATGGGCGGCGATGGCAGAGGTCGTCGGGTTAAAGATTACCTTTGAGGTGTATCCAGAGGCTGGGGAGGGACTTATTGAGATGATGAAGGTTATTTGAAGCTGCACAGTGGAAGGCGCTGGAAATATTGTCTGTTGAATACAACACACATTCTCGCCGATCTTGTCCCATCATACCTGTCTGAAAACACACTTCACCTCCTTCCATGAACGCTGTACTCCAACGTAAGTACTGTACTCTCCGCATCATGTAGCGATCAGCGTGCCGTTTATCCCTTTGCACCTTGGTCCTCCCGTATAGCAAGCTTTTCATTGAGCCGTGCGTGGTCTTTCCCACCATGAAGTCCCAGCGTTATCTGTCCTAGCGGACCCGCATGAACTAAAGTGGTATCGACCTGAATCCTTCGTCGTCCTCCTTTTACGGAATATGTCGTGGACCAGTAAATCCCTGCACAGGTCAGGAAAGAAAAGCGTTCGTTTGAGCTTTGCTAGCATTACGACGCATGCTATCGAAGAGGTCCGTGGAATCAAAAATCATTTACAGAGCAGATGTGGAGCAATATGGACGCACTATAGTCGCACTAAACATGCCACATCATGGTATTGACAAGGGACTGAATGCGAGCTGACTGGGGGCGGGTCAAAATGGCTGATGTCGCTGAATGGTGTCCCGAAGACGGGGGAAGGGAGGTTGTGGCGCGAATGCGACCGTGGCCGCGGATTAATTAGGGGAGACACGAGTTTTCCGTGTGTCCTCATCCCTGCTACTGCGTCAGCCAGCAATATATCGTGCTACCAATTACTGGCGACGACAGGCCTTTACACACAAGTGGCATGTGTTTCGGCGGGGATACTCTACAACGATGTCTCCAATGCGCCGTGGGGGGGTATCGCGCGAATATTCCCTTCAATTGAACCTAGCGGAATATTTGGACCATCTCAACCCCGGCCCTTGCATACAAAGTATGATCGGTCTCGCCATGACCATTCTTCATTTCCTGCGTCTGGTCCAGCCGCGCACTGCGACTGCCCCAGTTGGACTAACGGAGTGCCTCGAGGCTGTTGATCTGAACCACTTTCCCCCAACTCCAACTCCTGCCATATTTGTAAAACTGTTCGGCTCCCCACGAAGCGAACTACATGTGTCTCTCTTCCTGAAGTCCCCAAATCCCGGCTGGACGTTGAGACCAACTCTTTTCTATCAGTTGAATTTGTGTGGGCTGCATTCCGCCCCCATCTGTCGATACCGAAAGGTGGAGAAGGAAACTATAATCGCGGCATATCATCTTCGATTGACGCGTCTGTGAAATCCATTGACACCGACGACAATGTCGGAAACTACGCGACAGGAATCAACTGCTACTGGGGAGGGTAGCAAGCCACAAACACCGGAGACTAAAGAAGCTCAAATTGTGGAATCAGCTACGCCTACTGAGGATGTCGTTGAGAAGATCTCCACGTTCAGCGGCGACTTCGATCCCAATGACGCAAAGGATCCCAAGAACTGGAGCAATACGCGGAAGCACCTCATATTTGCGGCGCTCATGTCAAGCTCGCTTCTATGTGATGGGTAGGTTGCCGTGATGGGTTTTCTTTTGGGACAGTAGGCTAATGGTGGCACAGTGGGATGACATGGGGCGCGACGCTTCTATTTCCGCAGAGTATGCAATGGCAAATCGGGGTGGATAAAGCAGCTACAAGTATGAACTATGGCATTCTTCTCCAAGGATTTGGCGGTATTTTTGCCGTTCCTCTCATTGAGGCTTATGGGCGGTTCGTCTCAGCGCTCCTAATTACTGATCCGAAACTGACATAAGCTCCAGCCTTCCAGTCTGGTTCTGGACCCAAGTCATCACGATGGGAATGGTAATTGGCTGTGTGCTATCTCCAACCTTTGAAATATTCACGACCTTCCGCTCTCTACAAGGCCTCTTTGGCACCGTTCCCCAAGTTATCGGTCTGCCTATTATATATGATATGTATCACCACCGCGACTGGCCCCGCATGATCAATATATGGGGTACGACGTTCCTTGTGGGTCCTTTCCTTGGCCCGGCCCTTGCTGGCTATATCCTTTATGGGACTGGCAAGTGGGAAAGTTCATTCGCTGTCCTCGCCGGTTTCTATGGCGCGAGCACGCTTGCCATTTTGGCACTGGGAAGGGAAACTTTTTATCAAAAGGGACTGAATACTCAAGAGACGCCACGATGGAAGTCATTCTTGGGGCTTGGAAACACTGGAAAGCTAAACAAGATGTCCACCATTGTTGAGCAATCCAAATCCCTCATTCTCATGATATTCACTGTCCCTATGCTCCTCGTTGGTATGTTCCATTCATCCCCCATTCCTACCAACTCTCCATCCTGTCAGACCCCATGCAGCAGTAAACTAACTAGCACTAGGTCTTGCGACAATGGTCAACTTTACGTGGCCCATCGGCATAACTGTCACAATTTCCTCCTTCCTTCTGCCACCCCCCTACCTCCTCACACCGGTCCAGGATGCCTCTATGCGCTGGGCCGGTATCATCGGCGCCCTCCTCGGATTTGTTTTTGGCTACTTCTTCAACAGATGGATATATTTCTCCTCTTCCCCGTCTGGCGTGTCGCGTCGCGCCAACTGGCGCCCCGAGTACCGCCTCCACGGAGTTTGGGGTCCGATTTTCAGCATGGCTATAGGTCTCGTACTGTACGGTCTCACACTGAACTTCCAGAAGAGCTGGGTTGGTCTCGCATTTGGCTGGATTCTCGTAAACCTGGGAATGATTGCGTCGACTGTGGCAATTACGGCGTTTGCTCTCGAGAAGTATCCGGCTTACGCCACAATTGTGAGTGCTATTATCAACATGTGGCGTACGTGTGGTGGGTTCTCGGTTGGGTACTTCCAACCCAGTTGGATTGCGAGGAGCGGAGTTGGTGTCGTGTTTGGACTGCAGGCTGTTGTTGTGAGCGTTTGCATCGTGCTTTTCATTACTCCAGTGATTTGGCTAGGGAAGAGGGAAGCGGCGAGGAGGGTCGGGTCCGGTGGAGCGGCGTAAATGTGCTCCATGTACTGAGAGAGCTGTAATAGATTGTCATTTGTATAAAATAAACCCGCTACATGCCTCTGCTCCATCTTTGCGATGGTAACTCTGCTGGACGCTCCATTCCACCAATCTCTGTTGGCGATTTCGTCCCACTAACCTCATGCCAGTAAGGCGGTAGCGGCTTTTGATTGGGGCTGGCAGGCATCTCATGCCGGGCCCAGGGAAATATACTCGCGCGTGAGCGTGGAGATTTGCCTGCAAACCCCTCTGCATCTTTATTAGCTCGCCTTTTTCGTCGTAAACAAACTAGGCAGGTGATAAGAATCCCGATAGCTAGAAGGCAGCCTGTGACGCCAACTCCAAGGCCAATTTTTGTCCCACTTGAAAGGCCTCCTGACGTGGGCTCGCTGGTTGAAATCGTGGGCGTACTCGCTAAGTCAGAATTGGCTGAGGTCGCTGATGTTGAGCCCATACCAGTCGTAGTTGATGCCGAGCCCGAACTAGTCGAGGTTGGTGATGAGCTCGAGTGCGTAGTGCTTTCATCAAAGATCCAACCATTCATCTGAATGCCGTCGACGACCACGTTGGCAGTTGCCGTCGAGACTGCTGTAACCCACGCCGAGTTCAACTGATTGTCGCTCGTAAAGGTTTTGTAATTAACAATAGTAACGACATCCCCGACATCTATAAACCTCTGGCATTGGACCGCTGCGCCATGGTCGGCGATTTCGTTTAGTGCATAGTTACTAGAACCATTATATTAGTTTATGATATCCAACGAGACATTGATCCACTGTACTCACGATGGGCAACATGCCACGAATGTACTCGAGTCACGTACACTTGTTGTCGCGGTTGTATATGCCTGGGGACAGACAATTGTAGGCCCAATGCTATATTCAATGCTGGGATTATCATTCTGCCACCACGACGTTGCGGGTGGTGGTAGACACGTTAGATTCGGATCAACGCTGAGGCCATATCCGGGATCGTTCACAGCTAGCCAAGGGGCGTGGGCTCCCCAGATAATGGACGAACAGGCTGCAGGAGCAGAAAATGCGGTTGTAACTGGTAGCCACGAAGTAGTGCGAGATATAGTAGTCGACGCCATATTCCCCAGAGCTATTTGATCTCAAAGTTTAAAGGTGGAGAACCAACCTCGTAGTAGCGCAACGAGTTACTATAAAGACATAGCAGATGCTCAGTTAGTAGTAATAGTAAAAAATAACATAAATGAAGTTAGTAACATTAAAGACAGGGCAGAGAATAATAGAGAAGAAAAACGTCGAAGCCCGACTAGTGTTTACTCTTTATCCGCGGTAGAGTCTATTATAAGAATAGCAATGTTACCTTTGCCAAGCTTTGGGGAGAAATGTAAGCGCCAATCTTTTAAAACAAGGCGGCAAATCCGTGCCATGCAAGTTAGCAGACCAGGGCCTGCAACCGCCACTATGGATGTATACTATAACCCAGCTGCTGGCCAAATAGAATTCTCTTATGTTCAACGTAGCTATTTGATGCACTCATTCGAAGCATTAATTCCCAGGAGTTTAATTTAAAGTTTATCTCTACAGTGAGTCGAGTAGTCTGAAGCAAGATTATATAGATAGATGTATAAATGCCTCTACATTATGTAATACTCCAAACGGATATACGCAAGCCAAATAACGAACAATGTCCAGCATAGATCCTATTTGACATCTAAGTCACAGACGAGCTATAAACAGTTAATTATGACAGGTCAGGTCAGAAGATGAAAAGATAAGAGCTTACCTTTCTCCTCTGAGCGAAATCCGAATAAAACCCTAGCCATATGTCTCGCTGTGTGCAGTCTAAATTCTCACCCTCACCCGCACACCCAGGCTTGCGCTCGTTTAATATACTATTCCCATCCAACCACGGCTTTGGTACAGGCCAGTCTGAAAAGTGCAAAAACTTTGCCTCTGCGAGCGCTGCTTGAGCATCCCAAACCTCAGTGTCGCTACCTAAATATTCAGTATGATTCTCTAAGTGGCGAAACTCTCCAGTAAGGAGATTGTATGGGCGATGCGGTATAATGAGTGCACTGTTCCCATATAACTTATTAACAATCTCCATGTCAAATTCTTTATCAGTGGCGGTTTCGATTTTATTTTGAATGCGTGCAAATTCATCGGCAGAAGGAGTGACAAGAACAAGCTGGGATGACAGAACGGGAGACTCTGCTATCCAGTATGCGCGTGGCATAGCCACAGGGCAAGGAGGGAGTAAAAATAGCTCGTCCATTGTTTGTAGTATAGTAGAGTCGGAGTCGAGGCTTAGAACTCGAGAATATTGTGTCTGGTTGAAGGCGAGGAGTTTCGTGTAAGATTCAGACCAAGTGTCGGTCATGCCTAGTAATTCTGTTAGTCTCCTACGATAATAAATAGATAGCAGTTATAATAATAAAACTTACCTCCAGGGCGCCGTTGAATCTGAATCGGCTGTAGTTTTGCGCCGTATTTAGTTTCTGCTTCACGAAGCAGCCTACTCTCAATTTTGTCGCCCTCGAGGTTGAATGTCGAGGGATACATTAGCAGGCGATCTGCCTTACTTCCCAGCCGGTGTAATATCTCAAATAACATAACAGAGTTACAGAGATATGCCGCGTCAGTAACGTATTGTACATATGCGAATCGTGACCAGTCGACATCGCCATTGCTCGCCGCCGGCACACTTGGGGCCCATCCCGGCACTGGGGGTATATATCGCCAACTTGATGCGGCACCTGCAGAGCGAAAGAGCGTATATAGTGCGAGAAGAGTCGCTATTGTTGCAGCGCTCATAATCCGAAATCTCCTTGACTTCAAAATGTCAAACAACCTTGGTAGTTTTGCTGTCGCAGTCGCATCTTGGGAATATGTCGGTAAGGGGCTAAAAGCCCACGGCTTATAAATGACCATAGTAGACAAACAGGTAACAAAAGCAACTTGAAGAAGCAAGAATGAAATCGTAAAAGGCGTGCATTGCTATGTGTATAGTATGCGGTGTAAGATTACTTGTTGTACAGTCTGTCCAGAAGTAACAATCCCACGCGTCAAAGTCCGGGGATCCGCTTATCCCTTCCGACTGAAGGATCGATCAAAGTAGGACGGGGCTACCCGAGTAACCCCTCAATTCTATGGCCCTAATACAGTTTGGGAACTGTAAGCGCCAGGGTGGGACAAAAGCAGGGGTGGCATTATACGAGTTACGAATGCCAAGCAATAGCTAGGCGACAACAAAGTCCAGACAGAGAACTCTATATCAGAACGTAGCAACTCGCGCGCCTAATCGCTATAATTTAACCAATCTTAGCCCGGCGGATAAATAGATCGCCTCGAAAAGATTTCATGGTTGTTTTAGGGCCGCAGCTAATACGCCTACACAGCTAAAAAATACCCTCCTAATTTTAGAATATGGTGCTATATCTGCAGGAGAAATCGAAAGGCGCTTGGGGAGCTATCTTAATAGGTGGCTCCCGCGTATACGGGGAAAGGCTATGTTAGGAGATATATTTCTATCCAGTAGTATCGCTCCTATAGAATTCGGCAGTAGTAGTCGCTACGTTAGTTGAAACACTGTACCTATGAGTATAGTGCCGACACGAAATAGCCTGCTCGTGTCTAGCTGCATATCCAACACCAGGATATACTTCAGGTATAGCGGTTATGACGGCTAAAACGTATGAATAGCTGTAGGCCTTTTAGTCTTTCCCTAATCTACTTCTACTATCTCTTGGTTTGGATCGTGTCGGTTTTCATTTTTGCACCTTGATCTATTGCCAGCTAATTTACAGCAGCTATGGCGATAGCAGTGTCGTCTCTCTTTATTGCTTTAGTTTTTATATTTCAACTACTACCTGTCACTATCGCCGTTCAGCCATTCGAAATCGAGTGGTCTGCTGGGAAATTTGGTCCTGATGGGCCATGGCAGGCTGTCGAAGTTAATGTCGGAAATCCGCCACAAAAAATTGCTCTCTATCCCGGCGGAGTTTTTCAGTCACATCTCCTGACTCTTGATGTCTGTAAGAATACGACTATTTCGCCCCTATGCTATGCGACAGTAGCAGGAGTCTATGATCCAGGGAGTTCGACAACAGCGCTAGACGAGCTTATTCAGTTCCCTGCTACCGTCGACTTTACTGAGGATTCTCTTGCTGTCGAAGGGGAAACCGGTATCAGCGGTCTTGATCAAATGGATATTGGGCAAGGCGTTATTATACCGAATGTAACGCTGGATCTTCATAACGATATAGCAACTGTTTATCCTGACGGAACTGCTTATCCTATTGAGCTTGGGACGTTCGCTCTCGGTTTTACGGCAACAGTAAATCAAAGCTTTACTTCGAACAACGGTCTACCTATTAACTCGACTTTAATTCCAGGATATCTTAACACAGAGAGTGTTCCAGAGAATCAGCGCACTCCCTCGAACTCATTTGGTCTACATATTGGCTCAGTGACCCCTGAAGTTCCTGGTTCTCTACACTTTGGCGGCTACGACCAGCGCCGAATTGTTGGCGATATTACAACTCAAAATGGACACCCAGACACAATTGATCTCATTGATATATCTCTCGTTGTCCATGCGGGAGCTTCCCCTTGGTCTGACTCGGCTCCCCTAACTGGATTGTTACGGTCTGGGAACGCTACGATGGCGCCGGCACTCCCTGTGAAAATCATCCCACAGGCGCCATATCTTAATCTTCCTGCTTCGAGTTGCTCCGCTATTGCTGCTTTTCTACCAGTGATGTACTCAAAGAAGTACGGACTTTACCTATGGGATACCGCCTCTCCGGCCTATCATCGCATCGTGTCCTCAGCGACTTCACTATCCTTTACGTTTCGGCGGGATACTCTCAATACCGCAAATATAACGATTCACGTCCCATTTCCATTGCTAAACCTCACTCTCTCTGCTCCTCTCGTTACGAGTCCAACGCCATACTTCCCTTGCAATGCCGAATCTCGCGGCCACTACTCCCTTGGTCGCGCCTTTCTCCAAGCCGCCTTCTTTGGCGTAAACTGGCAAGCCACAAGTCAATCCGCAGTGTGGTGGCTCGCCCAAGCTGCCGGGCCAGGTTTAATTACGCAAAGTAATATACAGAACATTGAGATAGGAGATACGGTTATTAAGGCTTCGGCAAATGATTGGAAGCAAAGTTGGGATGGATTCTGGACGCCTCTTACTACTAAGGCGGTAGTAAGTCCGATTAAGCCTTCGACTGTCCCAACTACATCTTCTCCGAGTCAAGAATCGACAGGATCGACTACGACGGGCAATTCGGGCACTTCGGAGACACTACCAGATGATAAGCCGCAGGCGGCTACTCTAGGTATTGGTGCGAAGGTAGGCATAGCAGTTGGCGGTGCACTTGTGTTTGCCGCTATTGTTGGCTTCGCTATTTTCTGCGCCCTACGGCGGCGGAAGGCCAAGAGAGTGAAGCAAGCAAACAGCTTTGCCCCCCACGCAGCGTTAGTGATGGAGCAACCACTGCAAAGAAGCATAAGTAAGCCACGGAATGTCTATTCTCAGGCTGGTTTTGGCCCCACGGAAGTAGGAGATGGGGCATATTACCACCACGAACTCGACGGAAATATGAGAACAGGCGCTGTCCAGAGTTTTATATACGAGCTACCATCAGGAGGATACAGCAAGGATAATTTGTACAAACATTAATGTCATAGGGTCGGAGAGAGCTTCGTTACCTTGATGAATATATTTCTATCTTATTTTAACTATACTACATTATACCCAACTCTGGCCACTCTATCGGCCTTTGACTGCTGGAAATGATTAGCCATCACATGGCTATTAAATGGCGGATTGGCTGGGTTACCCGAGGCTGATAACAGTAATAACCCAACAGAGTTCCAACTTTCCACGCACACCGACGCAAAAGGTACGCGGCACGATAACACCGCCTACAGCGCAGTTCGAGATTACTCGTCATATAAAACAAAATAGTCTGGACTTATTACGAGCCCACTATACTTGCTCAATCTTGCTCACCTTGAACAGTCACATTGTTTTTGTTTATCAATGTCAAAGCCTAGAATCGGCTGAGTCGTGAAGCTGACATATCATGGTGTAGGGGTATTTTATTGCTTAACACTAAACATACCCCCCAAGGTGCTGACCCCACTATAATCCTAGCCCTACTTACCCCGCTGTTCCCCTGACGTTGCCACTAAAGTAACTACAACCAGTTAATCAAGCAAACGCCAATACGCTAATATACAGATAAACTTCCCGATCGAGCGCCGCAACAGTCATATCGGCCTCTCGGCGGTGAACTTATAGGTTCAAACTTCCGAGACCACCGCGTCAGCGTCAGCATTCATGCTCAGCGTCAGCAACTATTCTCAATACAAAAGCACGATGAATCAATCATATCCTCTGATCTTGCCTCCAAAATGAAGTATATAGTGTATAGTTTGCTCCCATGTCTCTCGTCCACAGCCTCACCACCAACCTTTTACCCAACTTCTTCAGATCCATAGCCAACAACTTGACTACTACCGCAGCAACCATGCCTCTCGTAGATGCCCTCATCATTGGCGCAGGCCCCGCGGGTCTATCTGCCGCCCTCGCCCTGGCCCGACAGCTCCACACAGGGATCGTCTTTGACAGCTCGCTCTTCCGCAACGCGCGCTCAAAGCACATGCACGGCATACCGACGTGGGACCACAAGGACCCCGCTGATTTTCGGGGCGCAACACGCGCTGAGATCTTGCAACGGTACAAGACGATTTCATTTGAAGACTGCGAAGTAGCCAAGATTGAGAAGACGGCCGCTGGAGTTTTCGCAGCTACGGCTGTGGATGGGACAACATTCACAGGCCGAAGAGTGTTGCTTGCCACTGGTGTCACGGATCTGCCACTTGATATCAAGGGCTATGATGAGTGTTGGGGTCGATCTATGTTAGTCCATTACCTTACTCCTTCTCAGCTTCACTTTGTCCCAGTAGCAGTAGATCTAACACACACTCAGCTACCATTGCCTCTTCTGTCACGGTTATGAAGATGCCGGCAAACCCTCCTCCGGTATCCTTGCCATCGGAGAGAACGCTACCCCAGCAGTAGCCGTTGCCCTCGCCAACAGTGCCAAGCAGCTCACCCCGAAAGTGGTGATCTACACCTCCAACAACCTTACCGTACAGTCTTCTATCGCCGAACTCATCCGCCCAAACGACACTTCCATCACTACTGACAACCGGGAGATAACGGCCCTCACCCTCGGTGCTGAAGGAACCGGGATCACTCTCACCTTTGCAGATGGAAGCACGGCGGAAGAGGCCTTCCTCGCGCACAAGCCGGCCACCAAGATTAATGGTCCGTTTGCGCAGCAGTTGGCAGTGGAGCTGACGCCGGTGGGCGATATCCAGATTGCGCCGCCGTTTGGGCAGACGAGCGTCAAGGGGGTTTATGCGGCGGGAGACTGTGCGACAATGATAAAGAGTGCGATGCAGGCAATGCATATGGGAATGTTTGCGGGGGTTGGAGTTGTGCATGACTTGCAGGCTGAAGGCCCAAAGTTGTAGATGTGGCGAGGGATGAAAGAAGAAGCTATAACTTGATTGTTGATTCTATTTGAAAACTCTTCGGATACTTGCTAAGTCCGCGGGGCATTTGACGTCAATAAGCGTAGAGTTCCTCTGAATTCTACTCTGAATTCTACTCGTGCAATACTGTTTACTATCCTCGGCCTCTTTTTTATTTTCAGATAATGTTTAATTAAATCGGTTATGATTTACTACAAATTATGCATCTAGCTCACTTACTTTTCTTGCTGAACTCAGTTCAGCAAGTACCATTGTCCCATCCAGCTCTGGTCTATTGAGCACCCTATATTGATCCCTATACTTTTCTGTATCTAACTCCTGCGGCATCTGAGAACCTTTTTTATAACTCTTTCCCCGCCGCATTAACAGAAAGACAGCCCCAGCGATAGCGATAGCTGCGACAGCACAGGCAATTCCAATCCCAGCTTTCACACCTGTGCTAAGGCCTGCTGATTTATCCTGGGAGGATGGCGGCGGAGTCGTGGTACTTTGTTCATGAAAGGGGGGCGTCGAAGCGGTCGAGGGAGAGTTTGTGGATGTGGAGGGGGTAGTAGACGATGGCGTGGACAATGGTGTGGATGATGATGAAGACGATGACGAAGACGATGGTGTAGATGATAATATAGCGGTGCCAGGAAACTTATCGGGGCTAATTGCAAGAAAGGTGTCGCTCGTCGGGTCCTGACAACTCTTTGTGCCATTGGGGTAGCCACAGCAGGACCAGAGATTTGTAGACGGATTATACACAATGTCGGAAGTGAGAGATTCAGCTATATCAACGACTATCAGTGTATGCGCAGAGAGTAGGGAGGGCCTGAATAAACTTACAGCACTGTCCCGCACAGAGAGGATCTTGGAATGTCGGGTCGGTACAGCCACCAAGATAAAATCCACTGGCATTTTCGACTCGACGGGTGAAATGGCAAATAGAATCAGCTCCGCATGTGTCGCCAGGGACACAGCAGAGGCTTACACCAGAATCACTCTTGCTACCAGAGCATGGAGAGGAATCCATACCACACTCAACTATCTGGCCAGCATTTTCGCAGTAGCACGTCGCAGATACGAGAGATGGTAATAATGATAAAGGTAACCACAGACTGAGAAATGGAGCACAGCGCCTCAACAACATGGTTGCGGCACAATGGAAAGAGAACCAAAATCCTCAGAATGCGAAAGAGGGTGAAAACCGCAGAATGCCTCAACTGGATTTAATGAGGGTTATCATCTGTCCCACCATAAGCAACCATCACACCAGCCATGTATCACCTCGACTGGGAGCCACTGCCTGCACAGTGATTCGCTCATATGCACTATAGTACTCTATTTATATTGGCGCGTATTACCATTACTATTGAGTTCAGAGTGATCAATTTTATTGGCCAGTATTGCTTCTAAGCGCCCGCAGGCAGTGACGTCGCTAAGGACGGCAGAGGATGCCGTCTAACCGCCAGCCTTTCATCTGTATATGTAGTCCCTGACATGGGACTGCATATATACAATACACGATGAACGGATAAACGGATACTAGTATTTAGAATAGCTGCAAGTCTAAAGTCTAAAGCTTCCTCAAAACTTCCATTCGGCGTCTTGAAATCCTTGCTAACTGTGCCATCAACGACACAGTTGAAAAACCGCCCCCCAAACCACCATATTCAATGCCAGCCATTGTTATCATGTTATCTTTCAATTCGTATTTCTCTTATATTTACTACAAGTAGCCCCATGCAACCCGCACGTAAACTATTTCATCCAAAATATGGTATGATGCTCAAAAAGCACTTACAATAACCACAATAACCAACCCACTGGAAATACCAGTATGCAAAAAAAACACCAATGCCTCCCCTATCAAATTTACGCAACCCACCCATCAGGTCCAACCATGAACCAGACCGCCAAAGCAACAAGCCCGCACATCGCAGCCGTCAGCATACCTGCCGCCGCTCTCCCCGCAGTCGTCACTTCGATCTCTCCTCGAATCTTGGCCGCCGTATCCACCGAGTCACCATAATCACCCAGCGAGGTTCCGCCGGTTTTATTAGTAACCAGGTCTCTCGCACCAGTCACCAGCAGCGCGCCCATGACATCCATGGCGCTCATCTGCTGACCGACGCCCTCGCGGCCGTCAGTGCTGCCTTCGTACCAGCGCAGACCGCATGCGGCACCGACAGCGCCGGGCATGCACTGTCTGGCAGCGGCGAGGGCAGATGTGGTGAGGAGGGGCATGATTTTAGGGGCGAGTTCGGGAATGAGGCGGGTGGTGGCGCCGAGCCAGCGCGAAAGATAGGCCTTGAAGGACATCTGATCGATGTTGCAGAGGGGCTCGCCAGGGCTGGCTTCGCAGGGTTCGTACATGATGCCCGTGTCTTTCCAGAAGAATTGGGTAGTTGTCTTATCAAGGATGCGGGTGGAGCGTTCGAGCCACTTCTCGGAGTTGTTGGTCTGCATGGGTGGGTTAGTATGGTTGATGGGAGAGAGTGGGGATGGGGCGGGACTTACGAATTTATACATATTTGCCGCGCCATGCAGCCAGATGCCCGCATTATACGACCACTGGGTGTGATCCAGCTCTGTACAATTCAAGAGATCGCTGCTGCCATCGAAAACGTCTCCCTTCTCGTTGATGAGACCGACGGACTCGACCCAATCCCATGTCTTCTCCGCCCATTTCGCATATGTCGCGTTGCCGGTGTAGACTGCGAGCCTGCTCGCAATATTGAACATGGCGCCGTTACTGATGCTGTTCTTGTAGTCGTATCCCTTATTGAAGACAAAGACCTGCCATTTCAGGCCGCCGCCGCACGTTTCATCGTCCCAGCGGCCCGACTGCAAGCTGAAGACGGCCTGGGCTAGAGCGAGCCACTGCGGTTGGTCCTTGGGGGGGTTCTGGAAGTTGCGCTCGGCGGCCATCATGGCTGTCATTCCCCAGAAGCCTTGATCGTCGTTTCCCATGGATTTGGATGCGTTGATAGGCATGTAATTGCGGTCGTCTCCGGCCTGATGGACCAGGGCTTGCTCAACGATGTCGTTGTATGTGGTGTCGTTTGTGTAATACCAGTAGTCTATCATGGCTCCAAACATAGCTCCTGCTTCCCACCAGTAGTATGGATCCGGTAGGTAACCTGGCGTGTCGCCTGGCTTGTTGCCGGTGTAGAATGACATCAACTTCTTAGCCACTTCGCCTGTGGCGGCTTTGATGGAAGCTGGAAGGGCCGTTAGCACTGCACAACACATCGGAGGCTATCAGAGAGTAGTACCAGGAGAGTCGGGGTCAAGTTCAATGGCAGCGGCCAGTTGAACACCACCAAGGCAAGCTGCAGCAAGGCGCGCGACGCTCCATAACCTCATGATGGGCGGGTGCGCGGGTGTGTATGTCCAGAGGAAGAGCTAACAGGTAGAGAAAGGTCGGGGCCGTATGGGTCGCAGAAGTCGGATTCACAGGCAGCTTCGGTCAACGCAGCATAGTCGTCACAACACTGTCTTGGAGCAAATGTCGCAAAGATATCGTACACCGCTCGAATTCACGTAGTCGTGGGGTAAGAGCTCAAGGGAGCCAGGGTATCAATGAATGGAAAACTACAGCGAAAGAGAGGAACGAGCGAGAGATTAGAGTGAGATGACGTTGAAATCGGATACAGGGACAGATAGTAAGAGAGGATAAGGTCCAAACCTGGCGACGACGACGCAAACACACCCTCAATCGCCAAGGCGCGGCATTGCTGGGCTTGGGTGGCTGCGCGGCGTGTGTAGGGTATCGCAAATAGCCAGATGGCTCCGTACCAAGAGGCACAAGATGCACCCAAGAAATATTGTGCACGCACTGGAGTAAGGGGATGGGGATGGGGTTTGATGAGTGCGCAGGAATAGGAGTGGATACCCTTTCTTGGTAGGAGCTATTGGTCTCACGGAAAATAGCCAAGAAGGCCAAGGGACCAGGCCAAGGGATAGGGTGGACATTCGACGGCTGAGACAGGTTAGAGAAAGTGTACTTTGTTAAGAGAAGAAAGATGAATTCAGTATGAGTTGATTGAGTATATTCATGGTTGTCATACTGTTATAAAGAGTGAACTGGTGACATGTTGTTGATCGACTGTTGTTAGGAGAGAAGTGTAGAGTTGAGTTGACAGGAGACGCGACTCGCTGTCAGAAAAAAAGATATGCAGTCGTGACTTCCATAAACGCTCGCTTGGCGCTAATTACCAAAAGCTTGGCTGTTCCATATCTAAGCCCCATGCACATCCAAAACATCCAGAGCGGCAGCGAGAAATGGTAGATTAGTCGTAGATTAGGCGAAGTCGTCGTGGGCAACGAGGCTGAGCTTCGTGTTGGCTTTGGTTAGGCGCTTGGCGTTTATTCCAAACACGAATAGGGGTATTGCCATCGGTTTAGTCTAGATCGCAGTGGGAACTCTCACACAGTAGAGTACGATATTATGGATATCTCAATCACTACCCTAGCGAGCCTAATCACCGGTGTTCCGTCCTTTGCCAAAACTTTATATAAACACGTGACCCCGCGACTCGCGCGCGTCGAAGTACGAAGTACGCGCTTTGGTCGCTCTATCCCCAATCACTACACGTGCGTTCCACTTCTATCAGGCACATGGCGATCCGTGTTGGGGCAATTATCCGGGAGAAAAGTATCATTTTCGTCTAATAGAACAATTAGGAGATAAAACTGTATTTAGGGGCACCTTGCATTAGAAGCCGGCGGAGTAGACTGGCGCCTTGCAAATCACATAATGCATCACTGAGCGATGTTCCTTCCCATGTTTCAATCCAATCCATATCATCTATACCGATTATCCATAACCCATCAAACCGTCTAATCTACTCCATTATTTCCCTCCTCTTAACTATAATTCTGAGGCACCATTACCATGCCGTGCCCAATTTTTCCCTCTCTAAAAGTACCATAGTAATGCTCACCCCCTCAGGTCTCATTCCCATCCCATGCAAAACGCCAAATACAAATCCCATACACACCCATCCATGCATTCTGCCGGAGGAAACTGTACAAATACCCTTCTGTCATGCTCCCACCTTTTCCGCGCTTTCCAATGCGAAAGAACACCACTCAAAACTCATACACCCTTTCTTCCACCCCTCACAACTTATTTAACACTTCCCACCCCTTAAGCCCCTTCCCAACCCCCTCCCCTGTCTCCGGACTAAACCTCGGCAACTCAGGCGGCGGTTCCGTCTCCGCCAAACTCGGTCTCCTGGCCCTCCCCTCCCCCCTCCCCCTCACAATCCCAATC
>JPJZ01001227.1:0-101042 GCA_000750815.1 Pseudogymnoascus sp. VKM F-4516 (FW-969) | reverse complement strand
CCCCCCCACTCTCTCTGTCCAATAATGTGGTTCTCAAGGGGCCAGCCCTCACTGGCATCACACCCTTTTGCCGATGGTGTCATCGCAGGCATAAAGTAACGATCATTATGATCTGCCAGTCGGCGGATAGCTAGATACAGCTTCGGTATATAATCAGTGCAGGTCCCGGGGAGCTTTCACGATGGCCCCCATTGTTAACTTCTCATTTTTTGCACTTCCCATTGCAACCCCATAGCTCGAAGACGCATTGCCTTTTGATAGGACGTCATGGGGGAGGTAGAAGAAGCTCTATCGCCAGCTGCGTCGCAGCGTAAGGCTGCTGACTCTCCGCCAGCATACGATGACAACAAGCTTGAGTCTGGAGTGGTCACGGTGAATGAGGGAGACACATTTCGTGACGCGGCAGATGCGGTGGTGGCCGCAATCCCCAAGGGCACAATTGACCCGGTCTATGAGGCGAAAGCTCGTGTCTTGAACCATGCGGTAATTTAGCCAGCGGCCTTTCCCAAGCACCCCGTCATTATCGGACAGCTCATAGCTCAGATACTTATTGCTCCCAGATCCAAGAAATCGGGATGGGGTGGTACCAATGGCAGCTGTTCATAGTCGTCGGGTTTGGCTGGGCAAATGACAATCTCTGGCCCATTGTGACCTCTTTGATATGTAAATATTCCTCGCTCAATTTGTGTTCTCTATTCCCCGCGTCTTCGAAGCAGGAATGCTAACAGCTTGCAGTCACTCCGATCAAAAACGAATTCCAACCGTCGAGGCCACCTCTTCTCAGTCTTGCACAGAACATAGGCCTCCTCGCAGGAGCTATGTTCTGGGGCTTCGGTTGCGACGTATTTGGACGAAAATGGGCATTCAACTTAACACTTGGTATCACAGGCGCATTTGGGCTTATAGCTGCAGGTTCCCCCAACTTTGCCGCCATCGGGATCTTTGCCGCTCTTTGGAGTTTTGGTGTTGGCGGCAACTTGCCAGTGGACTCAGCTGTCTTCCTCGAATTCCTACCCGGGTCACATCAATATCTCTTGACAATATTGTCTATATATTGGGCAATCGCACAGGTGATAGCCACCCTGGTAGCCTGGCCATTACTAGGGAACCACACGTGTGAAGAGAAAACAGTGTGCCACAGATCGGATAACATGGGCTGGAGATACTTCGTCATAGTAATGGGCGCGATATCAATGGTTGAGTTCTTCGTCCGGTTTGGCTTTTTCACCGTCTTCGAGTCCCCAAAATACCACATGGGCAAGGGCAACGATGCAGAGGCCGTCCGGATTGTCCACGAAGTTGCCAGAAGGAATGGAAAGGTTTCCAACCGTAAGCATCTACAGCTGATCGCCAGATTATTACTTTGACTAACGCCACTAGTAACTCTTGCCGACCTCCAAGCTTGCGACCCCACTGGTGAGGGAGCACAAACAGACGCAGCCGCAGCCCTCAAACGCAAGCTCGAGAAGTTCAACCTGACCCATGTGCGCGCGCTCTTTGCAACTCCAAAACTAGCAATATCTACCACCCTCCTCATCCTCATCTGGGCTTTTATTGGTTTAGGCTACCCTCTCTACAACGCCTTTCTGCCATATTTACAGGCCATCCGTGGCGCCGAGTTTGGTGACGGCTCAACCTACCTTACCTACCGCAACTCGCTCATCATCGCCGTCCTCGGTGTCCCTGGCGCTCTGCTTGGAGGTGCTCTTGTGGAGGTCCGCGGCTTTGGAAGGAAGGGCACACTTGCTGCCTCAACAATTCTCACAGGGGTGTTTCTGTACGCCTCAACCACAGCAGTCACATCCAATGCTCTGCTGGGCTGGAATTGTGCATTTAACTTCTTCTCTAACATCATGTATGCGGTGCTGTACGGATTTACTCCAGAGGTCAGTCGACAATCACGTGATTTTGGCAATGACAGCAACTGACAAACATGAAGGTATTCCCAACTAAAGACCGCGGGACGGGCAATGCGCTCACTGCGACGGCGAATCGGGTCTTTGGAATTATGGCTGTAAGTTATGCGTTTATTTTGCCCATGGCGAAGTGCTGGTATGAGATGGAGATTCTAACATTATCACCCAGCCCATCATTGCAATGTTTGCAAATCTAGAAACATCGGCTCCAGTGTATACCAGTGGAGCTTTGTTCATTGCGGCAGGTCTGCTTGTTATTGTCTTGCCCTTTGAATCACAAGGGAAGTCGAGCTTATAGTTTATGCCTGGCAACAGAAGGATTGCTAGAGTTCTTGGCTATTACGTGTACCAAGTACCTGGTGTTGAATGTGGAGTAATATATAGCAGCTACTTAATGTTGCAAATGAAATTTATTACTTTAAACGTTCTCTAGCCAAATAAATTTGATGATAATAGGATTGTATCTATGGCAATGGCCGGTAATGTTGTATTTGATCGCCGTCTCTTAGTTCGCATCCCCCATCGCAGTTGCCTGCGGTGGCTTATAATCCCGAACTCGCAACCTCCTGCCGCCAGGAACACATAGTCTTCCAATCAATCCCCACTCTCCCAACACCACGCAAACTCACAACTTGTCATGTTCTATCAGATTCAGGCCTTGTATGATTACTAGGTTGAGGACTGGACACATCTCAATTGCCACCAGGCAGACCTCATACTGGTCATCTCCCGACCGACAGCGCCTGGTTGGCTGGGGGGTTTAATACCACCCAAGGCTGGATTTCCAGCAACCAGTGCCTCACCCCCCAAGCTCCACGAACCAGCTTTACCACAAGCATGTCTAACACCCCTACATTCACGCCCTTCCCCCGCCTCCCGCCCGAGATCCGAGCCGCCATCTGGCGTGCCGCCTTACCATGTGACATCCACATCAGCGACCTCCGCATCTCCAACAAGACTATCGTGCCCAACGTCTCCACCTACACTGTCTTCCAGGTCAACCGCGAGTCTCGCGCTGAAGCATTTGCGGCCCTGTCGAGAGCCATTCCACCACGTAGCGACAACAAGCCGTACGCCGAAACTATTTCTATCGACCACTCAGCCTGGAATGGCCTAACTCGTATGAACATCGGTCGTATGCTTATATGCACCGCTCTCTGTGACACCGATCTTGTACGCCGATTCGTCGCTGCGGTGCTGGTGGATGGCGAGGGAGGCCGGTTCGGAAGCGTGGGCATCGACATGCGGCTTCATTCGCTGAATCAGAACCCTGTCGTGAACGGGAGCGGCCCACGGGAGTATCTAGGATGGTCAATGAGAATTAATTTTATTCTGTTTGCCAAACAAGCAAATGGGGGGCGTTTCTACGTGCACAGTGGGGACATAGAGGATGGGGTGGTCGGGTTTGGTGGTAGGAGAGACCAGGGGCCGGAGAAGCCTGTTTTGAGGGTTATATATGTGGCACCGCAGTGAGATGACTGGCAAGTCTACCAAGGGACTTTAGGGGTCGGAAAGCGTTGTTGTTCAAGCGTGATTCATTCTTCGTGCGTTAGCTTTGGCATTCTATTTTGCATACCTACCCATGGGCAAGGTATTCTGCAGCTTGAAAGGCGTTCTTAGTTGGGTTAGAAGAGTCAATAGTATTGATCCAGCAGCAGTTGATAGTCAGAACAAATAGATTCAAAGGCAGCAGAGCAGGCGCTGGCCAGATTTTGTATATCAAACCAATCTCGTCTTCCCCCCAAGTAAAATAAATATGCAAAATAATACAACGGCAGAATGTTACACTGAGCAATTAACATCAAGGTCTACGATATAGCATGTAAAGGCCAAAGATTATGCATTGGCCTTATGTTAGATGTAGTAGGCAGAAAGGTAGTCAATTTATATATTAACAAGAGAGCTATTCTAATAATATAGAAGTTATACAATTGAGATATTTTCCAACCATAGATAATAAAAAAAAATAAAACCTATCAGTCTAGCAAGAAAGTTTAGTACCAACAATAGCAGTTGAACAGAGTGTCGAATGTCAGTTTATCCCCTTAATGCCTACCACAAGGGTATCATTTTTTCATAATAAGACCACATTTGTAGAGTATACCAACCATTACACAATCAACTTATTTTTAAACGCCCTTTAGTTGTTTTTGAGATCCGTCAAAGACGTATTAGTGGAAAGACCAACTACGGCAAGATCTGAGTGTTGGGTGGGGGAAGGATCAAAGGAGGGCGCTCGTTATCACCAAGGGTGATGGCGTGCTTGGCAAGGCTTGACTTTCCAACCTCCTATTCGGGCCATTCTGCCTTACGGCAACGCCGTGATATGAACACGCAGAAGATAAGATAGGATCAAACGGAACGAACTACTTATTTCAATCACTGGTGCATAGAGTGTTTGAGTTATTATGAAGCACAGCATGATGTCACATGTGCATACTTTTTGCTGTATAACCATCGCTTGCGACGCAATGTCCTAAAAAGGCGTGATGTACACTTGCATATCTGGCTCAACGAGTGCGGACTATATAAAGCGACGATGGGCCCCAAGGCTATGAGATGAGGACAAGCTTTGAGGTGCAGATCCGTATAGCCTCCCTTCCCGCCCTTACCCACTTATAACCTTCTCGGAGCAGTAGGCCATGTGCTCGTGGAAAACATGTCTAAGCTAACCGCCCCCCTCCACAATATCTTCTCGCATCGAAAAAACTCGGCTACACCGTCAGCAGATGTAACCCCAGCTTCTAGTGATGTACAGCAAAACTATGGTGGAGCGAAGGCCGGCGAGGTCGCTGAAGCAGATGCTATTCTCCGTCCCGGAGAACTTAGCTTCGATGAAGACACTGCTGGCGGGTTAGGCCGTCACCTGGGACTGTGGAGCACGACCTTTTTGATGTAAGTAAAATGCTACAGCCTGATCGAATATTCCATGGATCACGGCCACATCTCAATCTTATCTGTGCTGACGCGCATCCAGCATTGGTAGAATAATCGGGACTGGCATTTTCAGCACGCCCGCAAGCATCACGGGGAGCGTAGGAAGTGTAGGCGCGGCTTTGATGCTTTGGGTCCTCGGCCTGCTTCTCTCATTTTCGGGATTGCTTGTATGGCTTGAATTTGGATGCATGTTTCCTCGATCGGGAGGTGAGAAGGTATACCTCGAGGCTGTCTATCAGCGCCCGAAGTTTCTTGCTACTGTGATTTTCAGCACCCAGGCCATCTTGCTCGGGTTTACAGCTAGTGGATGCATAGTCTTTGCCTCAAACATCTGGGTGGCAGCTGGCCTCGTCGCATCTCCCTGGCAGCAACGAGGTGTTGCTATTGGAGTCCTCGTTGTCGTTACTGCCGTTCATACCTTCACGCCGAAGTTAGGCGTATGGTCTATGAATGCCTTGAGCAGTCTTAAGATTATTATTCTGGTATTCATCATTGTGGTGAGTTTGTATACCCAGAGGTCTCTAGTCTGGTGTCTAACTTGACTTTCAGAGCGGATGGGTCGTCCTCTCGGGCCGCATCGACTCAATTCCTGATCCCAACGCTTCGTTCCGTAACGCCTTCGCTGGCTCTGTGCATAGCTCAGGACCGTATGCCACGGCACTTTTCAAGGTTCTCAATTCCTACGTCGGTTGGAGTAACGCGGCATATGTCCTCAACGAAGTGCGCCGCCCTGTCCACACCCTGAAAATTGCCGGCCCTCTAGGCCTCGGGATCTGCGGAGTCCTCTATCTCCTGGCTAATGTAGCTTACTTTGCTGCGGCAACTCCCAAAGAGATTTCCGAGTCAGGCATCACGGTAGCATCATACTTCGCGCTCAAAGTCTTTGGACACACAGCCCAGCGCGTCATATCCGTCTTTGTTGCTCTAATGCTCTGGGGAATGTCCTCACAATCACGTTTGCGCAGAGTCGTGTAAATCAGGAGCTTGCCAAAGAAGGTGTCATACCGTTCCCACGTTTCTGGGCTTCCAACTGGCCAGTTGGTAGTCCTTCTGCCGGGCTGCTACTCCATTTTATACCATCCTTGATTGTTATTGTTGCCTTCCCAGCCGGCACGGCGTATATTTTCATACTGGACGTTGAGGGCTATCCAAGCGCAGTGATCAACCTATTTGTTGTGGTGGGGCTGTTTATCCTCAGATGGAAAGCTCCTAACGTTCCTCGGCCCTTCAAACCTTGGCTTATCGTCCCGCTTTTCTTCATGGCTGGTCAATGCTTCTTGCTCGTGGCACCTTTCCTGCGTCCTCCTGGGGGAATAGGAGACACGCCTCCAATCCCATACTGGGTATATCCTATCGTTGGCATCGCAATCCTTCTGCTCGGGGTTGTCTATTGGGCCGTATGGCGCGTGCTCATTCCTTATGTGGGCGGGTTTGAATGGGTTGAGAGAAAGGAAACGCTTAGCGATGGGACAGTGTATACCAAGTTTGTGAAGGGAGATAAGTCTCTGTAATTGACTCTATAGGGCTGTGGAGTGGTTTCGATGGACGTATCTTGGTGCGGGACAGTCGGATCATTTGGATTTGATACTGGCCATTTAAGATTTATATATTTTATTTTAAATGAGAGACGACCATTGCCTCATACTTTTTTCTTTAGAGACTAAATTATAGTACTGTGTATACAGCACCATATACCAATAGGCAAGGGGCTGACATCAGACCGCTACACGTGGCTTATCATAACCACATCTGCTTCTATTAAGCCCCTCCACTCGTTGAGGAACTTGGTGGCAAGTCATGATGCCCCGTCCCCCATGCACTTTCATTTCTACCAAGCGTCAATTCCAACACACCGCCCTGGCTATAAAAGCTGTGCGATATCCAATTCTTGTGGTAAGGAGCCCCGTCCAATGTCGCACTCTGGATGAACACATTTTCATATTCGGCATCAAAGTTGATATTTCGTACAACCGCAGTCTTGCCAGTCTGGCCGTTTGTGATGTTGACCTCTTTGAAAAACGGGGGCGTGATGAGATACACGTCTTGGCCGCTGACAGGCCAGAGTCCCATCATCGCGAGCGATGAGAAAGAGCCCATGGCTCCGCTGTCCTCGTTTCCTGGAATCCCGTTGAAGGTGTTGTTGAATTGACTCGGTATGTAGGTATGTGCCTGAACAGCGGATAGAGCTGGCCGGCCACCATAATGGTATTGGAAAACCGGGAGGAATGCCTGCTCGTCACCAAGGTAGAGCAGATCGGGATATGAGTGAAGGTAGGTGAGGCGCTTGATATATGTTTCGGGGCCACCAAGCGTAAGAATCAAAGAGGCCATATCTTGTGGCACAAAGAAGGTATACAGCCAGCTACTGCCTTCATATGTCTCGTGGCCCCCTGGCGAAAGATAGCAGGAGGTGAAGTTGTATAGCGGAGAGCAGAGTATTGGGTCCTGATAGCCCCAAGTGCCGTTCAGATACCTCGGCTGCAAGAAGCCTTTGAAGTTCGTGTCCTTGCCATCAATAAGGGATGTCTGCTCTGGGTTGTACATATTTTTCCAATATCCTGATCGTTCAAGGTATTTCTCCGCGTCGGCATGCTTGTCCATTCCCTTTGCCATTTCGGCAATACAAAAGTCGTCGTAGGCGTACTCAACCGTGCGAGAAATACTTCTTGTAAAGGGCCCAAATCCATATGGATCAAAGTCATCGGTTGGAATGTAATGCAAGTTTTTCCAACTGTGCAGCCCACCGCGTCCTTCGACAGACCAGTTAAGGGGCTCATCTTCGGCATCAGATACCACGGCCTCGTAGCCAGTAGCCCAGTCAATTCCTTCGGTGATGTTCTTCAGATACGAGTCGGCTAGAACGATATCCGCATTTGACCCTCCCTGTGTGAGTCCTTTGCAGAAGCTCATCCTGCAATCCGGGAGTTTGCCTATATAGCATTAGCGGGGTCTTGATCTAGTAAAGGGAAAATAACATACCCTCATGTCGATAAATGTCGATTAGAGACCGTATCATCCGGGCTTGGCTTGTAGGATCAACAATGGTCAGGAGGGGGTGAACACTTCTGAAAGAATCCCAGATGCAGTAGAAACTATCATAATAGGGCTCATCGCTATCCCACAGTTTGTTCTCGCCGGTGTAATCCTGTGGCGAAATCATACTCTTATACATTCCACTCCAGAAAACTGTCTGGACGTCGTCGCTGATTCCAGTAGCATCGATTTTTACCACAGATAGCTTCGACCTCCACGCATCTTCCGCAGCTTGAAGTGTCTTCTCAAAACCGAAATCAGGTATTTCTTGCTCGGCATTTTGACATGCTTTAGCCTCGCTGATGAAACTAAGACCAACCCTAACCAGGATCTCATTTTTGGAAGTAGGGGCATGGAATTGAGTCCATGCGCCGGCTGGCAATGGTGGAGAGTTAACACCATCCGTTGCCACAGTAAGATGCTTCGGCTCGCTGCCCGCTCGATTATTCATCCAAACTCCCGTGTCTCTAATTGCAGCACCAGAAAAATCGGCACAGAAGTAAGAGCTGTAAGATCCAATTCCGAAAGAAGGTGTAAATGTTCCATTTCCTGTAATTCTGCCAGTGGTAGGGTCAACTTCTATGCTCCCCTCTATTCTAGAATCAGGGAGATCCGATAAGTCGACTAGGATGAGAGGACTAAGCGGCAATGCAGGGTTTGTCTGATTAGAATAGGTGGGATTCGAGGTTTGGTTTGTTGGAAACTTGAATCTGTATAAAGACGTGTGGTTTGTAACCGTCATTTCCGTATGAATCGACGTGTTGAGACTGATAGCAAAGTAACCTGGGCGCGCTTCTACCGATCCATTGATTCTTCTTGACCCTCGGTCTACCTTTGTGAACTTGCAATTGTTGATATTGTCCCCGGGGCATCCAGTTTGAGCGAAGATCGGGAAATTTCCAAGCGACGCAGCACCACCTGTCCCCGAGTCGTGCATGTGTGAAAATCCCGTGATATCACTATTATCTGAAGCAAAGCCTCCTTGCCTTTCGTCTTTGCTGTTGACATCTGCTACACTTTTTGCCATTCCGAATGGCAGGGAGGCACCGGCAAATGCGTGCCCCCCATTGGTGGTCCCAATAAGAGGATTGACATATTTTAAAACGTCGAAGTCGTCTGTCTTTGAGGTTACTGGTGATGCGCGGGCGTTAGAAACCCATAAAAATGCAGCCAGGAGCTGTCCACTACTGAGAAGATGCATTTTGGAGTTATTTTAACAACCAAAAATTGCGGATGTCACAGATATTAAGTATAATATAAAATCTAAGACTGAAATTCATGGTACACCGAGTAGCTAAGAAAGCATTCAGCATATAAAATCCCATGGCGTAGTGATCTACAGTAACATCAAAGTGCGGAGTAAGCTATTAACTCGAATGCAACGTTTTGGGCAGGTCAAAGTCGCACTAATAAACAAACTGTGCATCTTAAAATCGCCAAGACAAAACTCCATACCCCGCCGCCCCGAAATTTAGGCCGAGAAGACTGCACCGGAATTTTATATATGTCGATTATCTAGATGAGAACGGGTACGCGGTATCGAAACGGCCCTTATTCCGCTTTGTTTTACAGCATGAACGTTTGGGTATTCTGCTTCGTAGTGGCACTCATGGTGTATACTGCTATTCGAACTCGAAGATGCCTTTCTGGCAACAACAGGATTCATTGCGCGACTGGTAAGCCGTGTTGCTATTCTGTCGCTGCAATGGATAATATTATGCACTTATCCTTGCGGCCTATTCATCCAAGTCCCATCCCCCCAATTCTATAAGCCTCGCCCTCTCTTCGCTATATCTCACCCGCTATATCCACCCCGCTATTCCCCCCTCACTTGTTCTCGCCCCACTTGATCCTCACCCCGCCTCAACTCCCCCTGCACCATCGTCACCACCACCACACTCACTCACCCGCTATCACATCCGCCTCATCCGCCTCACCCGCTCCCTCTTACGCCCACATGCATCTAGCTTAATCGAGAATAAATTACTAGTGAGCGCAACCGGAAACCGTAGGCCGAAGGCAATGCGAGATTAATATAGGCGGGGTAAGCATTTGGCGAGCCTGGTGAGGATGGCTCTGTTGAGTTCTTCGTGAGTCTTGTCTCACGGAATTTCGTTCCTGCGCGTACCGTTTGCAGATCTATGGATCTACAACGTGTGATTGCCTGGGCGCAGAACAAACTTGCTGGTTTCTATGGGGCTACGGCCTTTACTTATGCCGTGGACCCCGAGGCTATTCTACAAACGACACTACTGCATTCATGGGTTTCAATATGTCTTGCCCGATTCTGCGGATTCTTGGAGCCAGAAATCATGAATGAGCAAATCTAGGTCACGTGACGAATATAATATATTCTATATTTTCGTCCATGCCTCCCTTAGAACTGTAGAATATGGGTATTAGCAAGTAGCCTTCTAAGGTACGATAAATCAGGGTGGCTTATATCATGGGTATACAAGAGATGGTGCATCGGCCCAGGTAAAACGTTGGATTTCGAAAATATATCTACATATCTCCGTGATCCATCCGAGCAATCTGTCTCGTTGTTTCATTATCAAGGAGGCCAGGTAAACCAAGAGTATTCAGCTCAATAGTGCCTTTGGAAATTAAATCCAACTCATTCTCTTCCTTCATCGCTACAAGGCTGATAGCTGCCATTACCCCTTCTATTCCCGCGCGCGAGGAAAAAACGCAGGCTGCCTCCCTCATTATCGTCAAATAATTTCTTCCGGCTTCCGACATCCGAAGGACATGAACAGGGCCTGGATCTGCCTCCGGGTCGCTGTATCTTCATTCCTTTTCCCTCTTTCGAGGAGCCGAGAATAATTTATTAGATAGTGCCCGTGTTGGCAAAATTTAGTCGCTGCCTTGCGGCTGCTCTCTCCCTTTCTTCCTCTATTGCCCCCTTTGACTCTCGTCGGTTTCCTGGGGACTCAATCAATCGCATAGGGTGTTGGTGTTTCGGATGGCATGTGGTTGTTGACGAACGCGATGCGATCTCGATATAACTTCACTCCTCTGCCCATAACAGCAATTTCTACTATCGCGGTGGTCCAAAGCAGAGGCAAGACTCTGATATAGGGCCTGCAAGACCCTATTGTGGATGTACTCGGCGCGCGAAGCCCCAGGTTAGAGGGGGATAGCCATTACAATGGCTTGATCCATAAGAATAAGAACCATGTCGACATATGGTATCAGAGGCTAAAGTCGATATTACCCAAGGATGCGACGATTTTATCTTCATCTGTTACATGTGTTGCTGATTGTGTCGTAGACGGAGAAGATTCGATTACTTCACCGCTGGTTCTTACAGTATCTTCAGTAGCATTGCTACTAGTCGTAGTCGCACCAGTTCGTTGTCTTAGTTCTTCGCCCGTGGCGAAGTCCACGGCAGTAACGTTTACCGCAGTAGTGTTTGCTTGAGTCCCTTGTCTGATATTTTGAAATGACCATGTAGGTTCAAAGCTTTGTGATTTCCAGGCCCGGCCGACTCGCTCGTACATTTCATCGATTTGTTCCAGTGTGAGTTTGGACGTCTCATACACCATAATCCAGACGAAGAAGAATGCGAAGACGCAGCAGACTCCCCACACATAGAATATCTTGGGCCCCAGGTCCAACGAGCCTGGGCCACTTCCCAAGAGGTACGGGGTTGCGTATGCGATCACAAAATTTAACAACCAATTTGACGAGGTAGAAATTGACATCGATTTGGCGCGTACTTTCAGCGGAAAGATCTCTGCAGTGACGACCCAGCATACTGGACCCCACGTCGACGCGAACGTGAATATGTATATGTAAACGAAAGCTAGGTATAACTTGTTCGATGTATCCGAAGTTAAGCCGTTGGCTGAGCCAACTGCTGCGACAATCAGCTGGCAAGTAGCCATACTGACAGCACCGGCCATCAGCAGCCGGCGCCGACCGAGCGATTCGACAAAGACGATGCCCGGAAGAGTACCGATAACATTGACACAGTTTGCAACCACCTGGAACAAAAATCCCGAGCCAATGATTTTGTTGAAGAACGAGTTGCCAAAGTAGAAGATGAAGTTACAGCCGCTCAGTTGCTGGAGCATGAAAAGGCCGCAGCCAGTAAGCAGGCGCCTGCCGAGGTGAGGCGATCCGAAAAAGACATCTCGGTAAGTAGATGGGCCAAGGGAAATCTCGTAGGCATGGTTCGCTTCGATTTCTGCAATTTCGTCAACCAGAGCTGGATGCGTGATATCTAATCGTCGGATGCGCGAAAGCGCTGCTGCTGCCTCGGCATGGAGGCCGCGCTTGATGAGGTATCTTGGTGTTTCTGGCAGAACGATCATGCCGAGGACGAGAATTCCTGCCCACAGGTATTGTAGCGCCACGGGGATTTGAAACGACGCCGCAGTGTCAATGCTGTTGGAGAAATATTCGACAATTGCGGCAACGAGTAGCCCCACTGTGATTGCCAGCTGATATGTGCAGACCAGTACTCCGCGAACCCATTTCGGTGCCATCTCGGATTGATATAAAGGCACGATGACAGAGATCATGCCCACACCTACACCTGCGACAAATCTAAGAGCAGTCAGTATTGCGCATGCGGGTAGTTGATTGATGCGATCATACCTTCCCGCGACATACAATGGAAGGGCCATTGACGCGACTTGAAGGGTGACTCCAATTGAAAAGACGCCCACGGCAATCATAAGAGCACGCCGCCGACCAAGCTGATCGGCGAGCGGGGCTGCAGCGAGCGCGCCGAAGAAAGTTCCTGCGCTGAGTATAGACACGACCTCGGCCGTTTGGGCGGGAGTCAGGGCCTTCTTGGAGGCATCGTTGGGATCGACTTGTGTCGCGAATTGTTGGAGCCACCAAGGTGTCGCGATGATGCCGCTGATGATCCTGCAGCCCCATAGTTAGCCATGTGTTCATCCCAAGCACGCGAGGTAGATCGCAAGCAGGTGTCTTACCCAGTATCGTAACCGTAGAGGAGACCGCCGAAGGTGACGAAGAGGCCGATCAAGATAGCCGGTGCAGTCGTGCCGGCGACATTGTCTGGTTTTTTCCAGAACATGACGACCGCAAGACCCTGCCTCCAGCGGAGGGCCCAGGTCGGTGTTGTTATCAGCTTTGGGCGGGTTTTGTGGATGACAGAGGGAGGTTTGTTTAGTTGGCGGAGATCTGCAGATGATTAAAGTGCGGAGAAATAAACATCATTGGATGAGACGAGGTGTAGTCAAACAAGAAGTGGGCACTTGGCGACAGTAATGGTGGAGCCAAAATTTGGGGTTCTTAAGGTTCTGGGGTGGGTGGAGGAAGTGTGGAGTATAAGTAGAGTGGTACTCGTAAGCGCGGACACCCAAGACTTTTGAGAGCCAAGGTTCATCAATCAAGGGGGCTAGAAAAAGAGTCGAGTAGCACGAATAGACGACTGCCAACAGCAACAATGACAGTAATGTCTTACTGTAATAAATAATGTCTCGACGGGGTAAATGTGGTATGGGAATAGTATGTTGTATAAGAAATCATCGGGATATCTATGGATTAATGTTAAATTAATTATGTAGGCTCTGTTGCATAATTTTGAGAACAGTATCCCAACGTGTAAGATTTTGAGGAGACAAGAAGCCAGCATGACAAGAATATATCAGCCGCGCCGAAAAGATCCTCTTCTTGATTCCTAGGCAGCGTACAATAAGAAGCCAATGAATGCAGTAATGTTTGCGAAGCGCTGCTTAGACGTGAGGTTTTGAATGGGGTGGCTGATCAGCTCAAAATAGAGCGAGCCCCTTGGCTCCTCGGCATTGTGCGACGGGACGGCAACGTGCATAAGAGGCTATTGAATCACTATTTGAGCTTATTGACACAGTGTTGCTGAATGAACGCTACAAGGTTTGAGAGCCGGATTTTAAACGGCAAGGTTTCGAATGGGACGGCAGCCACTATAATGATAATATCCATCCGCGGAGCCTCTTCCTTCCATTGCATCGTGCAACGAGACGGAAACGTGCATATAAGCAGCAATATACTCAGTCAACAACATACTTCGGCTCTATCTTCCCAGCCATGTCGCTCTTCCTCACGACAAGCTGATCCCAATCCACACCATCCAATATTCGAAGATTTACAGGGACAATATCCAGCCATATACTCCGTACCGTATCTGGCCATTTCGCCGCGTCTTCTGGAAACTTTTCCTTGTCAATAAACACAGAGACACCGCAGACCGAGCAGAACTTGTGTTGCTGAAATTTGCGGCCCATCATATATACCTTGAGGCTATTGCTCGGGTCCGAGATGGAGACTTGAGGACGGAAGGGGTAGATGAAGATCGTGCCATTCTAAACCGACGGAATGTTAGGCTGAACGTTACTATTGCAAAAAGATAGCAACAACGGCAAGGAGATATGGAATGCGAAGTTGCGGTGTAATAAACAGCTACATACCCGCATACAAATACTGCAACTACATTCTTGAACATACTCCGTGTGCTCGGAGAAGGGGCTTCCGGGTCCTCTAATTTCCGGGAGAGTCTGCCCCTTGCTTGGGAGAGGCTTCGCCTTGACAGCTATGCTAACATTACCACAGTGACAGCTCCCCGTAAAAATTCTGGGGTTCGGAACATCGGCAGTTGGCAAAGGGCCGGCAAATTCTTGCGGCTTGTATGCTGGCTCGGTGCCAGCACCGTCATACCTGATGTTCTTAGCGGGTGGAATGGCTAGTCTCAGCGGGGGGGAGAGTCTCACGGCTTGCTCTCGAGGGCCCATATATCAACGCCCATTAGTGTCCTGACCTGCGTTTAACCATTAGTATGGGACAAATTAAAGGGGAGTGCTATGCGTACATTAATTCCAACACTCTCACCCCCGGTTTTACCGTGAAGCACACCCAACACATTGGTCCCACAATTTGGGCAGAACTATGGTCATGAGTCTCGTCGTTTCAATTAATGGGCTTTTGATGATACCTTATGAACCATAGAACCGCCCCCAAAGTCATATACTGTCAACATTCCATCCCCCCTAACGATACTGAAATGATTCGCATCTGGGAAGATCCATCTGTAGCCAGTTTTAGAGCAGGTGTTGCAGTTGCATTCAGCAAAACTCTGCAACTCGGGAATCTGAATATTGAACCTGAATGCTCCGCAGTGGCAGTTGCCTGAGTAGGTCTTGAGCTCAGAGGTTTGTTCCGACATGGTCTCGTTTGTGGTTGTGTTGGTGATTTGAGGGTTGGGACACAAGTTGTGTGAATGCCTATATTTTGTGGTTCCTCGGCCAATCTCATATTAGTAGCGGCCAAGGATAGGCAACTGTGGTTGCGTATCATAAAAAATATTAGTTACTCCACACCTGCATCAAACGGGCTAGGGATGATATTTATACCGCGCCAAATATCTCAGTACTTGTGCGTCCATTTAAGCTTAAACAACATAATCGGAAGGGGTTTACTCCGCGCTTATGTCGCTGCCATATGATAAAAGTACTTGAAGTCTGTCTTGTACCACTATTGAAAATGATACCTTTCTTAATTTCAATTTGTCCAATCTTTTTTTAAAACTCTGCTCAAGATATGGTGCATAAGAAATAGAAACGATAACGCACCGCCGGCTGACATATTGCAAGTGAAAGCATGTGAGCGCTGAAAGTATTACCGTGGCTTGCTGTAAAGAGAACTTTGAATGGCAGCAACCTCGCCTCTCCATATTGCCAGCACCATACCATCGCCT
Source organism: Pseudogymnoascus sp. VKM F-4516 (FW-969) (assembly GCA_000750815.1). NCBI lineage: Eukaryota > Fungi > Ascomycota > Leotiomycetes > Thelebolales > Thelebolaceae > Pseudogymnoascus > Pseudogymnoascus sp. VKM F-4516 (FW-969). Next base: position 85,448 of record JPJZ01001227.1, on the reverse strand, counting down.
GTGACTATACACAGTCTTAGAATCTCTGTAGTCACCCAGTCTCTAGGTAGGAAGAAATGCCGCTGGGCCTTCTCTTGCCCCAAGCCGATGTCCCATGAGCACATCCAGAAGTTTCGATCCATAATCACCAGCCTGTCTCTTCCAATAATTCCTAGCGGGTGTTCAATCATGCCATTGATCTCATTTGGTATTGGAACTGGAGTAATGCTGCACGCATCTAGGTCCTGGATGTCGGATAAATAAATTATTTGAATACCCGACCTGCGATTGTCGTAGGGGCCTTCTTGCGAGATATTCATAATAGCGTAATTTCGTGTGTTTGACATGAGAACTTTATCGACGTAATCGTGAGCTTGCTTGTTAACTTGCAAAATGGTCGATGTCATGCTGCTCTTTCTCTCCATTTTAGTGAGGCCAGTCAAAATCCCACTGTACTATTATTTCTAAGCCTTTCCATGAGTAAAATATAACAGTGTTAACACTGAACGCAAGAGGCTGGTTGGTCCCCTATAACTGGATGGTTGGTCCACTTCTCACTGCCGTCCGCTTCTAGTTTCGCACAGGCTTCCTTTGTTAGCATGCCATATACGACGACAAATTCATCATGGATGGGCAATGATTGCATAGCAACTCCCAGAAATAATTGCAATAGTAAAAATCGAGGCACGATGAACTACTATAAAACCGAAGCTGCGGCATTGTCTCGCAAGAACAACCGTATGCAAGAACCCATGTCGCCCCGCGAATATAAGATTGCACCATACATAAGGATTCTCTAGGCGCCAGTATGCAAGGCGTGTAGCAAGCATCCAACATGATTATATGGTGTGTAAGTATACTTTGTTGGATTTAATTCAACTCCTCTATATAATATCCCATCTATTACTCCATATCACATCATTCACCCGTATGACTACTGCTACTTCAGCCATGGGTACAGTGGATGATAAGATGGTCGTTGGAGATATCATACTTTATGATGAAGTTCTCACAAGTAAGGTAACAGCAACACGCTTTCCACCTTCGTCCTACTAACAATAGCTGTAGTTCTTCCCGAAGGCACCAAAGCCGTCTCTGTGGAAATTTATGGGATCTCAGATTGGTCTCCAACAGGACGCATTAATGCTCTTGATACTAATGGCTCGCAAACTAGCTATTTTTTGAAGGCACCCGCTCCGCACTTATCTCTACCTTATCACCTTCTAACTTGACTTAGTATGTCAGCGGTGAACATGGAGAGCCCCAGCTTAAAGGCGAATATATTGGAATGCTCGAACTGTACAACACTGCGCCTCATTTAACCCCAAAGCCCTATGGTTGGGGCAGAGTCGCCTCGGAACCCTGCCTTTATTTCTACGTCTGTGACTTCATTCCACTCACTCACGATATGCCAGAACCTGTCAAGTTAGCCAAGCTAATTGGGGATCTTCACAAGAAGTCCGTTTCTCCAACGGGAAAATTTGGATTCCACCTTCCAACTTTTGACGGTTGGCAGCCACAGGAGGTTGGACAGTGGGATGGCTCCTGGGCATCCTGCTTTGCAAGGCTTTTGAAAGGACTCTGGAAGCTCGATGCCAAGATTAATGGGAACTGGCCCAAGCTGGATGCTGCAGTGGAGACTACCCTCATGAAAGTTATTCCACGTCTCATTGGGATTCTGGAGAGAGATGGCAGGAGTATCAAGCCTTGTCTCATTCATGGCGACCTCTGGGAGACTAACATCGGCACCGACGCTATTACAGGCGACGTCTATATATTTGATGCTGCGGCCTACTACGCGCACAACGAGATGGAGATTGGGATTTGGAGGGTCGACCACCATGAAATGAAAAATGAAGTTTACCGACAAGAGTATGTAAAGGAATTCAAGAACAGCGAGCCAGCTGAGGAATGGGATGACCGGCTTAAATTGTACGGAGTGAAGACAAAGCTAATGTATTCTGCGGGTGTTAAGAATGGGATGGATATCCGACGGCAAGTCTTGACGGACCTCCAGGATCTGATTGAAAAGTATGGAGGCGAGCAAAGGTCAGAGCTGCAATTAGAATAAATCATGGACACGACACTTGGTATGAAAGCTGATTACCCACTAAATAGCACAGAATTATTGAATAGTTAAGCTACAGAGAAATTATGTCACTATCCAACGCTCCAATCCCAACTTTTACCACCAGATAACTAATACGGCCATACCCAATTGGTAATTTCATCCGGGTCTGTTCCATGCTCAAAGGCCCAGTTGCGCATCTTGATCTGCTCCTCCAGCAGCGCCTCCCTCGTTGCCGCGCCCCTATTGTGCAGCTGTCCTTCCAAGCGCTGTAGCGCATCCATGGCCAGACTATATCGATCTGTCTGGTTTCTAATCGCTAGTTCGAGCGGCGTGTCGATATTTCCCTTCTCGCGGTAGCCGCGAACGTGCATGTTGGTGTTGCCGGGACGCTTGTACGTCAGGCGGTGGATGAGGAAGGGATAACTGTGGAAGTTGAAGATGATGGGCTTGTCAGCCGTGAAGATGGCGGAGTAGGCGGAGTCGGAGAGGCCGTGCGGGTGATCAGCGGCGGAGATGAGCTTGAAGAGGTCGACGACGTTGACGAAGCGGATCTTGAGATCGGGGAGATGTTGACGCAAGAGTGCGACGGCGGCGAGAGCTTCTTGCGTTGAAATGTCACCACATGCGGCCATTACGACGTCGGGATCGGCATCTTTGTCGTTCGAAGCCCATTCCCAGATTCCGATGCCTTTGGTGCAGTGAACGACTGCGTCTTCCATGGACAGGAACTGCAGGTGCTCCTGTTTGTCGGCCACGATAACGTTGACGTAGTTCTCGGAGCGGAAGCAGTGGTCCATCACCGAGAGCAAGCAGTTGCCATCGGGAGGAAGGTAGATGCGCACAACTTCAGGCGACTTCTGTGCCACTACGGCCAAAAATCCTGGATCTTGGTGAGTGAATCCATTGTGATCCTGACGCCAGACGGTGGCAGTGAGAAGAATGTTCAGCGAAGCGATCTTTACGCGCCATGCGGTCTCGAGCGACTTTTCGATCCACTTGCAGTGCTGGTTCACCATCGAATCGATGATGTGGATGAAGGGCTCGTAAGAATTTAGGAGGCCGTGCCGTCCTGATAGGATATAGCCCTCCAGCCAGCCCTCGACAGTGTGCTCAGAAAGCATCTCCATCACACGGCCTGCAAACGCAAGATTTCCTCCATCGGCATCTTCTTCGAATGTCTCGGCCATCCATACCTTCTTTCCAGCGGCATAGATTCCATCCAGCTTGTTGGACTGAGTCTCATCCGGTCCAAAGACGCGGAAGTTAGTCTGGTTCTTGGATATGATGTCGCGGAGAAAAATAGCCATATTTTCCATTGAGGGACCTAACGCGTGTCCATTTCTGGGCACGTCGATTGCATAGTCGCGGAAGTCTGGAACGTGTAATGGCTTGCGCAATATCCCGCCGTTCGCAACGGGATTGGCACTCATACGGCTATTGCCCTTTGGGGGAAGCTCTCTTAGCTCGGAAATGAGCCTACCATCTTGGAAGAGGCGCTCTGGCTCGTAGCTTCGCATCCACTTCTCAAATATTTTAAAATGCTCCTTGTTCTTTGCAATATCGGGAATTGGGATTTGATGAGCGCGCCAGAATCCCTCGAGAAAATGGCCATCAATTTCTCTAGGAGCAGTCCAGCCCTTGGGAGTACGAAGAATGATCATCGGCCAGAAGGGGCGAAACGGCTTTCCGGAGTCGCGCGCTTTCTTTTGGTACCCGCGGATTTCTGTGACACATTTTTCCACGGTGGCTGCCATAGCCTGGTGCATAGTCTCGTGGTCGCTGCCTTCAACAAAATATGGCTGCCAGCCGTATCCAATAAAGAGAGCTTCAAGCTCACGGTGGCTGACACGAGCCAATATCGTTGGGTTGTTGATTTTGTATCCATTCAGATGAAGTACGGGAAGAACTGCACCATCTACGATGGGATTGAGAAATTTTGTGCTGTGCCAGCTGGTCGCAAGAGGGCCCGTTTCAGACTCTCCGTCACCAACCATGGTGACAGCTATGAGATTCGGATGATCAAAGACGGAACCGAAGGCGTGAGAGATAGAATACCCAAGCTCCCCGCCTTCGTGAATGCTGCCCGGGGTCTCTGGAGTTGCATGGCTTCCAATGCCTCCTGGGAAAGAAAACTGTTTGAAGAATCTCTGCATTCCTTCTTCATCTTCGGACTTGTCTGGGTACACCTCGCTATATGTCCCCTCGAGATAAGCCTGGGAAAGCACTGCAGGTGCACCATGGCCTGGCCCAGAAATGAAAAAGGCGTCGAGGTCGTATTTTTTAATCATTCGGTTGACGTGGATATAGGTAAATATTTGTCCGGCATCCGATCCCCAGTGACCTAGTAGTCTTGCCTTCAGATGATCGACTTTGAGAGGCTCTTTGAGAAGCGGGTTCTGCTTCAAGTGTATCATGCCAAGGCAAAGATATAAGGAGGCTCTCATGTAGTCATCCATCTTTTTCAGCTCGTCGGGTGCCAATGGGGCACCCGAAACGGTGGATCTAGCCTTGCCATATGGTGAGATACTCTTGACCATTATGTCGGTCTCAGCTGGCGTTGCCATATTTGCAGGTATTATCGTTTATAGCTGAAAATCTTGCCCCTCTACCTCAGCTATAACAAGAAGATCTGAGCAATCCTGACGGAGTGAGTGAAGATAATAAACAGCAAAGGAAAAAAAAATGTAGAGGGGAATGCGTTAGATAAGGAGTAATGCTGGCGGGGCTGTCGAGTTGAAAAGCATGATGACGTCTTCTATTTATGAATCCGGACACCGTCATAATAAGTCAGCAGAGAAGCGCAGGCAGATATGTCACATATAGGCTAAGTCTATAATATTTAAGCTCAAATAAGGCATAACATCTACGGTCTGGTGGGATTCTGAATAACTGCTAACTATTTTACTCGTTCTGTACGGAGGAGTCAAAAGATCTTTATATTTCGTACCAACAAAATTCAATCCATTCCTATAATTATCCATCCAGGTCACGGGAAGGTGACGTAATTAGGGGTCCGGATAAATATCAAAGCCGGGTCCGGCAGGTGCGAGGGGACCGTGCGGAGCCACAACCGTGGCAGTCACGTTTTTTCGTGTACCTTGTTACTTTCTTGTATACCATGCCTCCATTGAGTACAGCTAAGGCAGCCAAGGCAGCCAAGAGCAGATGGAAATTGAAGTGCACTCGTACAGGAAGGTCGTTCTCCTTTCGTTGATCATCTCATGATCTCCTTCTGATCTCCTTCAGATCTCCTTTTGATCACCCCTAGTGGGAGTTCTCGTGAGATATACCCCCGTCAGCATTTATACCATGCTAGAGTACACGAGGCACTAAATATTGCACTACTATAATGTCTCAATCCACTATAGACGCCCCGCGCCGGCTGTCAGCTGTCAGCGATCAGCAATATGTTATCCAGCAGAGGCTAATCAACTCGAATCATCTTACTTGCTATGGTAACATCCAAATCAGCCTCGGATTCTGGCTAAGCCGCGCGGTGCATGCATGTCTCTATAATACCAGAGTATGCCCTATAATATGCACTCTCGGACTCCTCGCCAGAGCTATATCAAGCCACAGGGAAGATCTAACACAGTATAGTAGTGATCTACGACATTACGCGAACACGACTGGGACTGAAATTTCACAGAACCCTGAGTGTGCACCAGGGGTTCTGTGAAATTTCAGACGAACGATTCTCGAATCGCTAGCAAGCTCCTCAACAGTCTGGCAAAGTCCCCAACTCTGAGCATCTCCCTATAATGAACCGTGCGCTAGCTTCTCGGCACTCAGCTTCGAGGAGCTCGGATGCTGCGTTGTCCAAATTAATTTGTATAATATTGCTCCTACTGTTGTATATTTCTACCCTCCATGTCAGATTCCCTTCGAGCGAGGATAAGTGGAGGTTCGTTATCTCTGTTTCACCACTCCTGCAGTTGGAAGATGCAATATGGACCCAATATAAGCTTACGGCAGAAATTGCCAGATGCGGCTCCCAACTTATTACATCCATAGAGTATAGCACACGAAACAGCCAATCTCCGCTTGTAGCTGGCCCAGGCCGCCCAGGCCCTCGGCCAACGAAACCCATCTACTATGTACTAACCCCCCCGGAATGGGGGGGTCAGTAGTACGGTGCAAGGAATATGGATGACCCCCAATTGTGCAAGAATTGATGACCCTCAATTAGGCAAGCATATTCTGCCAAATCTACCCTGCACGGACACGGTACCTGCTACCCCCCTGCCGCAGTCAACAAAGTGTTAAACGCATATAAATATGGTCGGCCCTTCAATTTCAAGTGGGTATCGCTTCTCAATTGCCTTCTCTATAGCTTTCGGAGAACCAATTCCTTCTCTCCTACGCCCTCGGAGATAAACTTCTTCACCATGTTGGCTAGCGTCTCGAATATACTCACGGCCTCCCTGTTTGCCGTTGCCGCGGTTGGGTCAAATATATACCGTGCCGAAAGTGATAGTTATGGTGGCGATGAAGTAGATGCCCTCTCCGCAGCTGGTCTTGCCAAACTCAAAGAATGGACTAGTAGCAATCCTCCGGCAGGAAATTGCACGCTGGAAAACGCAGTCATTCGACGTGAATGGTACGAATCTGTCTATACCCACGCCATCCCATTAGAGTGATCCAGCTAACTCATTAGGTCGGCCTTCTCTCGTCAAGAACGCCTTGATTATATCGATGCTGTGCTTTGCCTCCAGAAAAAGCCTCCCACCACTCCGACGAGCATCATCCCCGGAGTTCGCAGCCGCTATGACGATTTCGTCGGAACCCATATCAACCAGACATTGTTTATCCACTCCACGGGCAACTTTCTTGGCTGGCACCGTTATTACGTCTGGACGTACGAGCAAGCCCTGCGTACAGAGTGTGATTATCAAGGGCACCAGCCTTACTGGAATTGGGGTAAATACGCTCTGGACCCCGTCAACTCCCCACTCTTTGACGGATCCGACGAATCCCTCAGTGGTGACGGGTCCTACTTCGAGCACACGCCCGTTGGAGTTCCCGGTGCACCACCACCATTTGATGTGATAGTGCCTGGCAACGGCGGCGGCTGCGTTACCTCAGGCCCCTTCAAGGACATGGTCGTTGCCCTCGGACCCATTGCCGGCACCCTAGATGGTGTAACAGCAAACCCCACTCCAGACGGACTCAGCTACAACCCACGCTGCCTGCGCCGCGACATCTCCGAGAACGCCGCCGTATCCACACGCACCAACGCGACTGTCTCCCTCCTAACGACGCACGACAATATCTCCGACTTCCAGGATTACATGCAAGGCGTCTTTGCCCAGGGTATCCTCGGGGTGCACGGCGGGGGCCATTTCACTATCGGTGGTGACCCAGGGGGTGACTTCTTCACGAGTCCTGGTGACCCAGCATTCTGGTTGCACCACGCGAATATCGATCGTATCTGGTGGATCTGGCAGAACCAGGATCTGGCGACGAGGCAGAATGCTATTGCGGGCCAGACACACATGACGGGTGATGGAGTGCCAACGACGCTTGAGGACGACCAGTTCTTCCAGGTCAATGCAAAGGTGCCCAAACTGAAGGACCTCCTGACGACGTTGGGTGGAGCGGGTGGAGAGTTCTGCTATATCTACCAGTAGTACCTCTTTGCGCAGAGGGTTAAAAGCAAGGGATATAAAACCCTCACGTGCTACCTAATGACAAATTTGAATGTCAGACATGGCCCCTTTATTTGTGTAATGTCCAGTAAAATTGAAAATGTAGTACTATCCCAATCAAAGCGCTCAATATCCATACTCGCAACCAACACCCTCCCTCTCCCTATCACTAATCTCAGGCCGTCGCTTCTTTTGCCTTTCTGCCTTGCTTTTTGGTTTGATTTCCACCTCCTGAGAAAACGGTATCCGAGGATGTGGCGTGACGATATGGAGGCCAGACCGAGACTATCTACCTATAAGAAAATCACAATATATTTATTTTAACGGGCTTTGCCAGTTAATATTATCTCAGAAACGTTATTTAATGGGACTTGCTATTGGCGCATAATGCGACAGATGTAGGGTGAGAATACTTTCTGAGCGTTGCTGTTATCACTTTATAATCCCGAGAACCTCACAGCTCTTCAACATAGGTTGGGTGACAAGTATGAGCTAGCCATCTTTCTCTTTCTTACTATTTCTTGTCCCGTCCAGGTAAATACTGCATTATGCAATCCACAATATCCATAGACAGCAGGCGCAAGGTCCTTCGTTCCTTCCTTCTCTTTCCATAATCCTACCCGTTGCTCTTTCCTCCACGGGTAGGTGCTTGCCATCTTTCCTTTAGTCCGCAACTGCTATGTCAGTGAAAATGGCTATACTTTCTCCTTGTCAGCCATCGTCTCCAGTCATCCTTCATCAATATACTCGCCACTATCCTTACTTCTATCCCGCCCTCTCTCATTGCGCAGTTATTCTTTCCAGTCGTCCCTACCTCCTGATTTCGCCCTGCTCTTTGGTATCCGGAGGATTTCTTACCTGGTATCGTCTACTGCCGGTCTTCCGGTATTTGTTCTTTTGTTACTTCCGCAGGTTCCTGTTTGCAATTTGTTTTAGGGATAGCTTTGGATAAACAATTGGGAGGAGGCACGAATTGGTCCGGGATGAGGTTGGACCGAAGACATTGTACTCTCTAGGACCACCACAGGTGATTCTCTTCGTCGCTCCCAGAGCCAAATATATCTTTCCATTGCGCTGCTCAAATACACTCCACCGCCCAACTATGTCTTCAATACACCCGACTCACACCTCGAGTATGGAATCGCCACCCAGCAGGTCAGATTCGAGCCACGCCTGGAAGCAGCACAGAAGTTTTAGCCAAACAACCAGAACACAACAATGCAGTCCGTCCACTCTTCATGAGTTGCCTCCGACAGTAAATGTTCCGAGAGCAACGATGAGACATTCATGCCCCGCCCATGGACCAAAACGGGCTGCAACTTCAGTCTCTTCAGTCCCTATAATACCATTGACTGTTGCCACACCCCCTCGCGAACTTCCAATCCCGCCAGGAGTTGTCAGAGCTACAAGCATCGGTTCATTTCGTGCTACTTGTCAACACAAGTCTCGGAGGTCTGCAAGAGAAAGCCTCGAAGATACTTTCTACGACTGCCAGGAAAACAGCATTGGGTTCTTGACGCCCTCACTCGACCAATCGCACAGTGATCCGCGTAGTAGAGATGATGATGATCCCTCTGAAGATAGGATTCGATTGCTCTGCTGCTATCTGCCCAGGATAAATCTCCCACAGTTTCGGCCTGTGCCTTGCCTGGAGTTTTTACTTGCAAAGGATGAGCCAGTGATAATTGGCGCGAACAGCCATGCCACCCACGCAAACCTACCTCCAAGAGCGTGGCGCAAGAAATCAGCTTCCGTTGCAAATGATGAGGCTATGCGGTCTGTTCAAAAGGCAAAGTCTATTTCAACTATTATGGCAAATTCTACAAGTATGGTCCAAGGCAACAAGCTCGAATCTCTTGGCCGAAGTGATAGCACCATTACTGTTTGCCGCAATGCATTATTTAGCCGTGGGAGACGAACTGCCTCAGTATCTGCAATATCTGTGAAACGAAGCAGCAAAGGATATACACGACACCATGTGGAACTGCCCACAATAGTGACTCTCAGATGCGCCATTGCGGTTTTAAACACTCTTACTCAGCCAAGTATACACGCCTTCAGCGCTGATATGAACAACTCTGCGATACTTCGGGAATACCGTCGCAGCATTCGGTCGATGGCATCGCCGACAGAGTATCTGATCACATTTGAAGAAATTAAAAGTTTGAAAAGTCAGATTCAGAGCAAGTTTATTGAACCAACCCCAAAGCAGACTGCTCTGGTCAAGAAGAGGAGGTCATTGGTTGGGATTGGTAGGAGGGCAAGAGTCAAGAAATCGAGCAGCGGTTCCGTTGTCTGGTTAGGAGCTCCAAATAAAAACCTCCAATCCAGAGCTCCGCTTCCCATTTCAAATGCCCAAACATCACCTGGGTCAATTCTAAGCCACAGGCAAAAGGGGCATTTTATGTCTCATGTTTCTCAGCGAACGAGCATCATCTCCATGCTTATGACTGGCAAGGGCATACATGAGATGATATTTGAAGATAACGGCAAAGCACAGAACCTGTTTTCTTCGACGTGGAACCTTGCAAACAGTCTGGCACAAGCCGATGTGGCAACCGGGTCTCGCAACTCCCATCGCAAAAATCCTGACCCGGCCCCTATTGATTATTCCGATAGCGCATCATACGGTGGTGGGACTGCAATTACGAGCGTAAAGAGAACATTCAAAACCATCTGGGAGCATCACTCCGAGAAGTCTTCGGATACGCCCTATGATATCAACAAATCTCTCACGCTCTCGGAAGTGAAGATACCAAGCTATGTGACTCAACAGTTTTCTATCTGCACACCAAAACCCATCTCCGACGGAGTATGGTTGCCGCCAATTTCGACCTTCAACGCACCATTTATTGAAATTCCGGCTGACAATCTACGCCCTTCTGTGCTAGACCCTGGCCCTTCTAATAGCAGTTGGAGAGAGAACCATGAAGTAACTCTGCATCCAAAACCTAAGCACCCATTATTAGGAAGCCCTGTACTGAATGTCTCTGAAAAACCACTAGCCTTAATGGCACCAGGAATTGTTTCGCAATCCAAGCCATCGGCTTGGGGAAATTCCACGCATAGCCTCGTCAGGGTCCCGGTAGGTTCACGACCAAAGCCGTCACTATGGAGCAGCGATGTTGCAGCTTCGGGCCAGATGACAGCTGTACGCCGTGGTAAAGAGCCAGCGGTAGACAATACCCCGAGGCTGTGGAAGCGGGCGTCAGCTCGTCGTCTGCGAACCGCACTGGGTATGGGAAGTGGTGAGAGCTGGAGGCGAGTGGTTGCTGCAGACGACATTATGGATGCGGGTAACGCGATGGAAAAGGCAGATGACAGGGCGCCATGGGGAGCAGATACTCTGGATGGTGTGTATATTATTTCTGGAGATGCGGAAAGCGATAGGTCGTCTAAGATGGATATGAGGTCGTTGAGACGTAAAAATGGGTTAAGGAGGAGGATTAGCCAAAAGGCTAGGCATGCGCGAAATAAAGTGGTCGTGGCTCTCAAAGATAAAGATATGGAGGATAAAAAGGCAAAAGAGGGGGGAAGGACTGGAAGCGATTGTCCTTCTGAGAATTTGGTCTACCAGGGCGGGACGCTGGAAGAGAAGGCCAAATATGAGAAAATGGAAGAGTGGGTGAGTGGTCTGAGAGAAGCTACACCGGAGTTGCGGCCACGCCCTAGCTGTAACTACATAAATATGTATGGAAGTAGCAGGGCCTCTGATCGCAAGGCTGGCAATGACCGGCCTCGAAAACTTGAGGGAGGGGCGCGGAGAAGTGTCAGTATTACGACGATTGGGTAGTATGGCTGGATCGCAATCAAGACTGGGATTATTATTAACAAGTTGCTGGAACGAGCGTGTGTAAAGCAACATTGTTGTCATTGAAGAGACTGGTATAAATTAATCCCTTCGTTTCATTTCATCCAATTGCTTGCGAATCCTCCATTGACGTACTCTACATGTTATACCACCATCAAATTTATGGGCTTGCACGGGGATAAATTCATAAATGTGTTTGTAAGTGTCATCAGTTGGATGCATAATCCTATCATCTATATGTATATAACATTCTCCCATGTGTCTCCGCTCCCTTCTTACCTCCAAAACACCACCAAACCGGTCCTCGCAATACCCTCCCAACAAAAACAGTCAATCGCCAAATGCCACGCCTCCAGCAACAAACTACCCAAATCAGAAATCACCAACTCCTTCCAGCAAACTAAATCGTCATGGTATAAATCGTCCTTCCTCATGAATCCAGAACCCCGTATCTACAACTCTGCAACCGTCTCCCACTCCCTACACCCTCCAAACCAGCCCCTCTCTCTACACCGCTCTGTCGGCGCCGGTCCGGATGGAGCAGTCGTCGTTGGATCCGCACACACGAAGCCGAACCACTTGTAGGTCTGGCATTCTGTCGTGGTTGGCCCAGTAGGGTTGGGGACAGCGGTTGGGGTAGAGGGAGGAGAGGTGAGGGGTGGTGGCGAGGTAGGGTCACGGCAGCCCCACCAGCCGGGAGTGGCGCAGGTGGTTGTTGGTGGGGGAGCAGTGGGGGAGGGGTCGTTGCAGCCGCCGAAGTAGCCGGGGGAGGTGCAGGTTGTTGATGATGTGGTGGGGCTGGTGGTGGGCGGTTCAGTGGGATCGTTGCACCCACCGAAGAAGCCTGGAGAGGTGCAGGTTGTGGAGGAGGTTGGCGGGGAAGTTGTCACGGGCTCGGTGGGGTCATTGCAGCCACCGAAGAAACCGGGGGATGTGCATGTTGTTGATGTGGTGGTGGCGGTGGAGGTAGGGGATGTGGGGGTAGGGGTTGGGACGGCGGTTAAGGAGGGCGTGGCGCGGGTTGTAGTTGATGTTGGATCATTGCAACCGAACCAACCAGGGGTTTTGCACGTCGTTGTTGTCGCAGTAGTGCTTGTGCTTGTGCTTGTCGCTGTTCCAGTCTCGGTTGTCGTTTCATCCAGACATCCCCACCATCCGGGTGTTTTGCATGTCTCGGTCCTAGTGCGTGTCTTTGTAGACGATGGCTTCGACTTCGTGGTTGTGGTTGTTTCTGAGCTGTTGCTCTCATAGAACTTCCACAGAGGGCAGTCAACACACTCAGGCGTGACGGCACATTCTGGTGTGGTGTCATACTTGACCAAAACTGAATCGATGACGGAGCGAATAGAGTGAGAAGCAAGAGAGACGCGCCAACCGAGGTCACCGACGACGTCGTAGACACACTCTTGGCCGGCGTGACAGGCAGTTTCCATGGCGTAGCCGGCGAACGAGCATAGTGAGGTTACGCCGTTGCAAGTCCCGAGGAAGAGAGGGTCGGCCGTATGGCCAATGTGGTAGGTCCCAGTATATCCGCGTCTCCGTAGCTCATCACCTCCCATGGATGGTGGTAAGGGCAGACCGAGACGCTTGGCTGCAAGGTTGTCCGGAGGAGCCTCAAAGGTTACAGTTGGCAACCCATAAGTCATTCCTAGCAAGCTGCTCACGGAACCTCCCAGAGAATGGCCACTGACCCAGACGTTGGACTCGGGGTATAATGCAGTAACGTTCGAGTACAACTCTCGCGCTGCCTGGTAGTACCTGTTCTCTTGGCGCAGAGACTGGACGACGCATGTGTTGTTGCAGGAGTATGTGGACGTTGCACAGTCGCAGACTTTACGCCATGTCAACTGCCCCTGTTGCCCGCAGCAGCAGCTGAAAAAGAGGTTATCATTCTCCTTGTCATCCTTCGTTGTCTCCTGCCCGTCGAAGACAGCCATGCTTGTGCCCTTCAAACTGATGATGATCGTGGAATTCTTGTCGTTTGCCCATACATGGCCACGAAGTCCATCTCCTTCCCAACCAAAATCTGTTGAATTGTGGAAGTGGGTAATGTTCTCCCAGCCTTTCATATTGGGTTCCAGAACGTATGCTGCTGCTGCCATCTCCGCCATGCTGACCACTGTTGACTTGTCGGAAACATCCGGCCCCAGAATCTCATCAACTGTCCAGGCCGACGCCGCCAGCGACACAACCTCCCCTTGCTCTCGTGCTGCCGCTATCATTGGGTCTACCACTGATGGCCTTCGGTCTGCTAACCGTTGCATTTTTAAGGGTATGCTCCGGATCATAAGTGGCGGCAACTCTTGCGGACGGCCGTCCTCCGACGTCGTGTATAACTGTGCTTCCGGGTTGAGTACATCTTTCCGTCTATGCAATGTCGGGTATCTGCTCGCGCCATGATGAAATAGATGCCGAAGTGACTAGATACACGAAACTTGTCAGCCCGCCGCACTTGCTACACCATTCACTAGGCATCCAGGATAAGGGCCAACTCACAAATCGCTCAGCGCCACCTTGTGGCTCGTCACTTGCCGGACCTAGAAATGACGGAGGGATAGCTGGGATCTCTTCTCCTCCTAGGTGTATCTGGGCTCCGTTGTCCTGTCGGGCTGTGACCGGAGTGTGCAATGCCAGGAACGATAACAACAGCCCGGCAGTGACTCTCCCCGCAGACCGGCACCTAAAAGAGAGGTTGCCGTCTGGAAACATCGTGTAATATAGGGAATACAAGGCCTAGAAGTCGCAGCAGGGCCCCGATCTGCTACGTCTGTAGTTCTTTCAGGCCTACAAAAGACGTGTTGTTGTGTTATGAACTGGTGAAGGTTGAGGTTTGAATGCCGACGGGCCTCGATAGGTTGAGGCGAATGGATGGGGTACCTGCCTGGGTGGCTGACCAGCCCTGTGTGACGTATTGATGGGGCGCAATCTGATTGGCTGTGGGAGGTCATACATAAAGGTACGTACCATATCATGGCCAACTACGCGTCCAGCACGTGAGCCTATGGTAGCCACATGAGAAAGACCACATACAAAGTGACAAGTGAAGGCAATAAAGACACGGTATTAACAGTATATTTGAACAGTTCTGAGTAATTTTGAGGTCAAATATAACAAACTATATACATAATACAGTGTCCGTGAAAGCAATAACCCCTCAAAAGTGAATAGCCTCGACCTTTGTCTTATCAACTGTCAGCGGATAAGATAAGACTGGCGATCAGGACCTTAATTTCCATGGTTGCTCTGACCGGCCCTGTAGACACCTCTCTGGAATCAACGCCACTGCCATCCTACGAAGATTCAACGGCATGGAATCACGTTGCCCAATGCTTGAACTGCTATAAAGCATTGAACTGTTTCAATTCTTCACACACACGCTCGTTTTGTGGCTTCTTGATCTCCCAACGTGTCTTCGTCCGTGACGAAACCCTCAAGCACCTCCCCAGGTAGCACGCACTATCAGGCAAGCTATCCCGACTCTGCTTTCCAAGACACCTCACTAACAAGAATCATTGACAGCCCTCTAATGGCACCAAAGACGCCCAGCAATGGCGATGAACCACGCCGACGACCTCTCCAAGCCTATAACTCCTTTCCTCGAATCGACTCCGCTTCCAAGGACTCTTTACGACGCAGCAGAGCCAGCACATCCGATGCCTCGGGCCCAAATATCAATTATGAAAACGATACTGAGAATGTTGACCACCCTTCCGGGTCTGATTCGCCCCCTAGCATAACCGATCGGGCACGGAAAGAGAGCGACAAGAGTGGTGAATTAGATACTGCAGAGCTGCCGTCGGATTTCGATGCACTTCCAGTTGAGCTCATTAGCTTGACGGATACGTAAGTCTCTGTATAATAGATTACTGATGCTTATATTGACATAAGATAGCTTCGTCGATTCCCTGTCTGCAAAGGTCCACTCAACTCCTCCGACAGCCGACAGGTTATCCATGCTGCTACAGGATTTCTACGTCCTAGCTGCCACTCATATCAACACACACATATCCATACTCAGTTCCCGTCAGAATCGACGTGCGTCGCCTTCCGCTTCCATATCCTCCAAGTCCTCTGCAGCTAGCAGGATAAGGGCGAAGGCGACATCAATCGGCAACAAAGATCGACCAAAAGCGTTGGAATCTCAAGACAGCGACCAACAACTGTTGACGGTAGAAGAAATTGCGGAGAAGAAGAAGGCAAGGAAGGTACTAGAACACAAGAGGTTGGTCTTGGAAGAGGCCGTTGAGCGGCGAGTATGTGACAAGGTATATAACAAGATATGGCGGCACCGGAGCACGCAGGATGAAGCTCAGGACGAGAAGCTACGTTCGAAGACAGCAGCGCTAGCCGTGGTGGGTATTGGGCTTACAGATCTCGGCATCGACCTGGGCGAAGAAACTAGTTCGAATGACACTTCTAAGGAGGAGGAAGTGAAAACCTGGCTCGAAGGGGCGAGGAAAGAGCTTCTTTTGATGAATTCCGATACGTCGCCATTAGGCAAGCTCCAACATCTAAAAGCTGCACACAAATGCATAGTCGAAACACTCTCGCACTTCCATCCTTCTTCCTCAGCAGACGAAATCATGCCAATGCTTATTTACACCCTAATCACCTCCCCGACGGAAGATTTAAATGTCATCAGCAACCTATACTTCATCCAGCGCTTCCGCTGCGAATCAAAAATCGATGGAGAAGCGGCCTACTGCCTCACCAACCTAGAGGCAGCGATCACTTTCCTCGAGACAGTTGACCTTACCCAACTCCGAGCTGACGAGGCGCCGTCCGGACCACCCAAGTCATCAAGTCGTCCCACAACCCCGCGTTTCGAATCTCCCCAACCGATATCCGCCAGCACACCAGCTCAGGGTGTCAGCGCACCTTCTCTAAGCCCAGCCGTTATTAGCCCACCCAGTACGGGCTCTCGAGCAGGCAGCGTGCGCAAGCGAGAACTTTCACCATCTGTCCTGCGTCCACCACCAACAAATCGCCGTTTGAGTGAGCTATTCCACCCCGCGCAGGCTCTTGGTGCAGCAGCTCAGGACGCAGTCCTCAACACTGCCGACCAAGGCATCAAGACTATAGGCAACAGCCTAGGCGAGAGCTACAACTTCCTCGTCGGCAAGCTCAAGGAGAGACAAGAAGCCAAGCACGAAGTCGTCGTCCCAAAAACCCTCGACGAAGCAAGGAAGCTCGTCGAGCCCACCCACCCTGACGACGATGACGTTGACGCCACCAGCACTGCCTCGCCAAACTCCGTGGGCCCCCCTGCACCAAAATCAGACGACAAGGCAATCCACCTCATAGCAGGCCGCCCGCCCCGCGACCGCAGCATCGACAGCGCCAGCAGCTCTACGAGCGCAAAGCGCGCAGCGCCAAGCGTCACGGCGCCGGCGCTACAAGTCGCAGATGGGATCCGTATGCTCAGCAACACGTTCAATCCGATGAGCAAGTTTGCAGGCGGGATCGGGATGATGCGCGGGTTTGGGCGTGCGACTCCTGCGGCGGCGGGGAAGGAGGAGGTGGGCGGTGGAGATGGGGGAGTAGAGGAATTGACGACTGCGTTTCCTGATTTGGCGGCGGTGCTGCCACCCGGGAAGGCTGGGGCGAAGGTGGACCCGCCTATTCAGCGGTTTATGGAGGTTAGGGATCCGGGGGAGCTGAGGCTGAATGAGGTGGTGGAGTTGCTGAGGGATTATCGTCGGCTAGCGGGGACGTTGAAGGAGTTGGGTGCGCTGTGAGGATGGGTGAGATGTTATTTTGGGCGCATAATTTTGTTACTATTTTGCATTTCAGCTCGGTGTTTTAGGTGGCATTTGTGTTATAGGCTGGGCTTGGCCGTATTTTATGAGCCAGAGTATAAATATTGTCTTAAAAGGTCTTGCATGTAGAATTTTTAGAACATCTCATACATTCCAAAGGCAGTGCCTGTTATATGGATACGCATACAGGATACTAGTTATACAGTGACAGTGGCGCGTATATAAATGAAAATGACAAGCTAAATACGCAATAATTCGCAGGCTAAAGATAAAACTCCCTCCCCCCATTTCCCCCATACCCAACCATCATTCACAGCTATAGCTCAACACTCGCCTGGCGGGTAAGCACAGGACAAAGAGCAATAAAAGTATGAATCAAACTGCAGAGCTGTTAGTCTAACGCGCAGATATGGAGGGGTAAGGGACTTACGAAACCAACGCCGTCATCGAAACAGCCACTATATGGCGTGGCTTCGTCGTCTCAGCGGCCCATTGATTCTTCTCATCATCCATAGCAATGATACCCATCGTGCACGTGAACGCCGAGTACGCCAGAATAACCGCCATCGTGGTGCTGAAGCGACGACACGCTCTTCCTGAAGGAGCGTCGCCTGCGACGGCACAAATAAATAGGCCGATGAATGCGAGGACCTGAGCGCCGAGCTAAAACGGGGGGTTAGTTAAATCCTCGTATAGTTATGTTGCAGACTGGGTATGGGGACGCACAAGCACGATTTGAAGTGGGAACCCTGAGGAGCTCCATGTGGCTATGATGTGCTCCATGTCATGGTGCCAGCTATACCACGCCCTAGTCCAGATATTCATCGATGCGCCGACGGTGGACAAGATTGCGGTGACGAGGTAGAGGCCTGAGGCGGCGGTGTGGCCGCGACGGTGCAGCCAGTACATAATGGTCCCGGGCGAGGCGGTGCCACGGGCGAGGGTCGCGACGGCAATTAAGATGCGGGTGGTTACTAGAACGAGGTAGATGGCACTGGTGGGGTTAGCGACGTTGGTGCTGGCGGAATGAGGGGTCTTACGCGATGGGGTAAACGCAGAGTAAGCCTGCGAGCTCGTTTTTCCGTGCCAACAGTCTATAGTCATTTGTCAATAGGTGCGTTGGATAGAAAGACGGAAAGGAATTGCGGGGGCTCACTCGGTCGCGTTCAGATTCAATCCTGACAAATTTGCTGGGACACCGGATACAAATATACCGCAAATCTCTGGCCATTTATATCCATCCCTGGCGATTGGAACAGTTGGAAAGTATATGTGCAGCACGATCGCGGTGATTTCGAAGATGCTGCTGAGTATCGGCGCAACACTGCGTCCGCAGAGGCGGACGAGAAATTGTACCGTAAGCCAGCACATTGGGACGAGGAGCTATTAGGTCTGTCAGGGCTGCACCATCATCCACGCTTATGGGTTGCTCACCAGAACGGGCACATCTGTAGCTCCGTTTGCGAAGAAAGCGTGGGATTTATTGTACGATATGCGCTCATCCGTCCTCATCACCTCCGCCACATCGTTCAAGAACCATGACCCATAAAAACCAAAAATCCCAGTCAGAATATGAAGTAAAAATGCCCAGTGGCTAGCCGCAGCCTTGCGGACAAATGGGCTCAAGACAGAGCAGCCCTCTCCAGCTGCCCCCCTCTCCACGCGCTCATCGAAGCATACGCCATCCTGGTTACCCTTCCGGCGCAGAAAAATCTCTTCCTCACTAGGGTCAATAAGGTGAAGTTCGACGAGGTTGTGGATAATGCTGGCCTCTTCGTCTGTGAGGCGTGAGGTATTGGCGGAGGGTTCCGCGAATGGCTTTTCATCGACGGGCAGCTCGCGAACGCCGAAAGTTCCGTCGGCCTTCCGATATGTAAACGACATCTTCGGTGCTCTGGTGAGGTTGGTGGTGAGAGCAAAGAGAGGGATGGAAAGAGAGCGCGGCAAGGAGAGGAAGTTGGTTGTCTCGACGCTGTGATTGTTTGATACCCATGTTCCTTGGCATGTTGGACCTTCTAAACGTGGTCTATGAGTGGATCAATACCGCATTTACTGGACAGTTTGGTGATCAGGGGTATTTGCGGCGTTTCCACATAAATAAGGCTGCGGGACGACGGTTAAAAGTGCCTGATCGGTAATAGCGCTGGGTGTGAGTAGCAAGGTATAGAGAATAGTACTCAAAACATCTTGATGCGAAGGTATAGAGTATGCCCGAAGGATACAACAGGCCATAGAGGCAACAATGGATAATAAAATATGTGTCTATATTTAAAGTGCGCCTAACTACTCCAAATCATTGCGCTGAAATGTACGCTAGACAACTATATGTGACGCTTAAATAACAATATATGCCCCCAGTCCCAAACGGGATCCATTCCAAAACGCCTATATATGCTCAATATGAACTTACACACACATCGCTTCTCAATTTGCGATATTCCCCATTTCACACAGCCACTTTATGGCTTCGACAACTGCTCCTTTCTGAAGAATCTCAAAAATCCAAGCGTAATAATCAGCTGGAATGCCAATCCGACCCAGAACCATGGCTTGCTCAAACCAGGCAGCGGCCCGACAGAGAAGTCGGGGAATAAATCACCCTGCCCGTCTCTGTTTGGCGATGTTGCCCTCGCAATCATCGTCGCGACAGATCCAAATATTTGTGCCCCAACTAGCGTGTATGCGATATGCAATCTCGTCAGCGTCTGGAGGAGGATCATGCCGAAGCCAACGCCCTGGAAAGCGTCAAGGACACCAAGCCAGAGCCAGAGCGAACGCGAAACAAGTGCTGACGCGAGCGGCGAGCCTGTCCATGGGAGGAGAATGCCGATGTTGGAAGTAGCCCAGAGGATCTGCGCCCAGCGAGGTGCAATAAGACCAATTGCGAAAAGAGGGAGGATCCAGGAGTGGGCCTGGGAGAGCTTGGCGAAGAGGAGCAGGAGCAGGGCCCACACAATTATGAAGAAGAAGATGGCAAGGAGGGCGATCTGGTAGATCTGAGCAGCCTGGCTGCTCCAGAGGTATTGCCAGTTCCGGCCTGTGGAGGCGGAAAGGAAGTAATTCTGGATGATTATGACAATAAAAAACCAGATGACGATGTTACGGCGCATAATGGCCTTGTAGAATGAAGGCACATGGCCAGGAGCCTGGCGGTAGTAGGATGGTAGTCCGAAGTAGCAGAGTGCGCCGATAGCCCAGATGAGGCAAGCAATAGGGACCATGATGGCAGTGAACTTGAGGCTGGTAGTTGTAATCATGCTATCGGAGAGTGCCGCGCCGGTGCCCGTAATGTTGTTTTGGTAGTTACCCCATGCCCAGAGAGCAACGACGTAGATTTGCTGGGTGCCCTGAATAATACAGGCACGGAAAACCCAGGATTTGATAGGAGATCCTAGACAAAGAAGTTAGTACCCAGTTAGGGACGGAGTGGAAAATATATCAACGTACCTCCTTCATCACCAAAGTTCAGAGCGAAGAAAATCGAACCTGAGGGTGAAGCGGCGGCATACAGTCCCGTTGCAACATTCTCTATCCAAAGTTGGGCAACTTTGGAGCTATTGGCGACTGGTACAAGGCCGAGTAAGAAGAATGCAGATCCGTAGAAGATGAAAGGAACAGAGAGGACATAGACTGATGGCGCTTTGCGGAACAAAATCCACCACACCACCGAGAAAGCTATGTAGATAGCTCCGGTGGCGTAGACTATGCTGGCAGAACTGGCTGTACCAGAAAGCAGGGTGACTTGATATGAGTTGGCGGCCATGATCTGACCGAAGGCAAGCACAAAACTGTAGACGGGCCAGTCACCAATACGGCGCTGCATCAGGTATCTAACACCAGTAGGAGGCTTGTAGTCCTGTCCAAGTAACCACTCGTCGTCATCATCGCCCATGTTGTAGGCCTCATGTTCGCCGTCGTATAGAACAGGGGTAGGGCTAGCGCGGTTCTTCTTCGTCAGGACAGACGACCCGCTGTCCGACCGACCCCTTGATCTAGATCGAGACCGGGAGCGGGAGCGAGATCCAGAGCGGGAGCGGTCGCTTGACCGTCCCAACTTGGCATTTTTGAAGTCGCTATACCATTCTCGCTCTGACTTCACGAGGTAGTCTTCAATACAAAGAGCATCTTCAGAGTTACCAGCTGAAAGGTTTGCGAGTTTGCCCTCGAATGCCTTGTAGTATTCGCCTTTGCTGTCAGTGAAATCAGGGTCGACCTTCTGGAGAAGGAAGTCCTTTTTGTCTCCCACCACAGTGTTCAAGCTTAGCATAGAGACAGGGCGAGAGCGTGATTGGTAGTGAATTCCAAGGCCATCTCTGCCTCTAGCTTGGTTTCCAAGTAAATCATCTCCCTCACGCGATGGACCATCCTCGGCCTCTGGGGGGGTCGGTATATCACGAGACAACAGAGAAACAGGCTTTGAGGGGTCGGAGATGAGGCTTTCGCGGTCAAGCCCGTCTCCAAGGTCGTTGTCGTCATCGCCCATGTCAAGGGGGCTGCGGCGGCGGTCGAAGTCCGATTGGTTTAAGGTGATTTGTGAAGCGGCGGCAGTGCTAGGCATAGAATTATCTGAGTTAAAGTAGACGGGGTGCAGAGGAGGCGAGTTCCCGCCTGATGGAGTGGCATTTTCACTCATGGTTCGAGAGTACATTCCGCTTACCGGTCGAGAGTATGTGCCACTGTTTCCGCGCGAACGACGTCCAGGTAAAGGCAGACTCAAACCGCTCCTAGGTCCACCTCTTTCAACTTCCTTGACGTGAGTATTAATCGCACTGCTCTGAAGTTTCTCTAATTGATCAACCCAGGCGGCAACGGGGAATCGTTGCTTGGCAGATCTAGCTCTCATCTTCCGACGAGTTTCGAGCTTGGATGCCAAAGCTTCCTTGATAGATCCTTTAAACTGGCTCAGCATATGGGCGGTGGTAGTAGACTCAACAGTGAACCACCAGCCAGGCATTTGACCAAGACCACCAACGCGGGCTCCAACACCAAGAGCACCCTTGCGGCCAAACTCGACAGCAACCAAACCAAACGGCTCGTCACGAGATGGGATAAGAGCAAACTCGGCACCACTAAAAATGAATGGTGGAAGAGCGGTGAACTCGGGCTTAGAGTACACACGACCAGGGTACTTCTTCATCATAACATCCAGCTTGAGAGCAGCAAATTTACCGTAAAGATCAATGACTGGGCCAACAGTGAGGAGCTGCACCTTCGGGTTGCTCTCCAAAACCGCGGGGAAGACATCGGCAATCAAATCAATACCCTTCTGCATACTCCAGCGGCCGACAAAGACGAATAATTCGGCATCCGGGTCCTGGTTCAATCCAGCCCATTCTTGGGCCTGACCCTTAAGTCCAGGGCGCGCAGATTCAAAGGTCTCATCAATGACAACCTTGCTATCGTCCTGTTTGCCAGTCCACTCGCCAAGATCCGTGGGATCAGGGTTGGGGAGTTGACCAATCTTCTTGAGACCCCAGAAAATAGGGTAACGAGCGTGAGAACGGGCACCATATTTGGCACTAACTCCGACAGCACCGAAGCCTTTCTGATGAAGGCGGATATACGAGGCACCGGCGTGAAGGAGGTTGAAGACGTCGCCAAATTGGACGTATCTTTCAACGATCTCGGCGGGCAGGTTGAAGACTGAGCAGACCTCGTTGAATTCCTTGGAGTTTCGCAGGGGCCATAGACCTTGGAATTCAGCGTTGTGGAGAGATAAGCAGACGGGTATGGTGCGATCGGGGAGCATGTAGAGAGGTGCCGCAGCTCCGTGGTAATCGTTGATATGATACAAGTCAATGGGGAAACGGGCAATTGCGAGGGCAATACACTGGTTCCAGGTGGAGTAGTAGACGGCGGATTCGAGATCGTCCATTCGAGCCGGGTATGGATCAGTCTTCGTCTGCTTCCTGAAGACGGGAGCATCCAACAGGACGTATGTAATGTTGCGCAGAATATGGTACTGGACTTCAACCTCGTAGGTTGAGCCAAGAATAGTCACAGACATCGGCTCAGCACGTTCAGCTTCGGGGTACTCGACGCCACCGACACAAGGAACAACCCAAATCAGGTCCTGGTGACCAAGATTCTTGCCCATGAGTTGCGCCATGACACCAAGACCACCGATCTTGATCTTGATCGCCCAATCCTCAATATCGTATTCCATGGTAGCGATAAGGATGGTTCTTCTGTCGGCAAGTGCGCCGGCAGCTGCACCAGCTGCGCCAGGTACGAGGGAGAGGCGAGAGGCGGCAGCGCTGCCGGGAATCAGGGCTCTAGACTTTTCCTTTCCAGCAAATCTCTTTCCAATGAAAGCAGGGACGAAAGCGCCCATACCCTTGACCTTGACACCGACCTTGTTGAACTTGACAGAGTAGAATGCGCCCATAAATCCCCAAACAGCGAAAAGGCCGGTTAGGACTGGGGCCACCGTGCTAACGACGAACACGACAATCTGGAACCACATGTTACCAGTTGGTAAAATCGTATATGCAAGCGTGCCGTCATTTACTGACAACCTATACCCAAGATGCGGCATTGGCGGGGCGTCTTTAAGGTCAAACGATGCAAGGCGTAGGGAAGGCGGAGGCGTGCGATCGAGAACTTGATCGTTGTCAATATCACCGTAAACAGCAGTCTGGTCGGGCAATCCATCTGGATTGATGCCCCACTGATTAAGTTGAAGCTGCCCTGGCCACTCAGATATGAGATCATAAGTCCACCACCCATCTTTGTCCAGACGGAAGGTGTTGAGGATACCAGAATCAGCGCCAAAGCCATTGAACGTTCCGAGGGCGAACAAGTTCGGGAATCTGCGCGGCGGCGAGTCGAGGTCACCATGCTGGACGTAATCAGAGCTGCCAGAATCCTTGTTGTAATACTCAACAATTACATGCTCGCCTTTCCACTTTTGTTTGGCTGTTCCTGTCCAGTTTTTGGGCGGAAGGTTTGCTTCCCCACCCTCGTACGTAAACCACTGGCTATAGTGCGTCCAGTCCAAGGTGTATCTCCATAAATCAGCACCAGCTGCTTTGTGGCTAATGTAAAGGGTGCCATTGTCACGGCGTTTTAGCAGGCTAGAACTGTAGTTTGCCGAACGAGGGAATGTAATTGGGTTGTCCTCTGCTCCAGTGCGGAAAATGAACTTATCAGTTGATCCAGTTGATGTGTCCCCTGCTTCCGCTGCAACATCTTTTACGGTAATAGAGTGGACACCATGGCCGACACCGGTAAGTGTGGCGCTGAACTTCCAGGTGCTCGGGATATTCCCAGGGACGTTAAGTTCAACCTGAGCAGGCACAGTAGCGCACTTGATAGAGCCTTCGAGGATAGAAGCAGTCGTGGCATCTTCTGTTGTGGATGTGATTGTAATCCCTTTGGTCACACTAGTGCAGCTCATTTCGTTCGAAAAGTAAAGCGCGATATCGATATTTTCTTGCTGGCCAAGGGGAACAGTCGATTTCAGTCGGGCATCGTGTCCCGGAACAAACCTTGTTATCATAGGGTTGGGCGCAACCCATTTGGTTGATGGTACATATGCCCTAAATTCGTAAGGCTTTAGAGAGACTTTCTTCAAGCACCCACTGGTGAACTTTGGGGGTGGTGCAGAGGTTGTGGCTTTAGGCTTTGCTGAAGTCTTCGTACTCTTCGGTTTCCCCGTTGTAGAAGCCTTCTTACCAGTGCCAGTTTCAGTGGATGATTTGACTTTATCAGTTCCAGTTGGAACATCAGTAGCTGCAGGCTCGGCCGCAGTTTTCGCCGCAGTCTCAGCTGCAGTCTCAGCCGCGGTATCCGCGGCGGTTTCGACGGGATCGGCAGGTAGTACCTGTCGAGCTTCCACTGCTGCCGCCGTAAAATCCAATGAACCAAATCCGGGTACCACTATTCCATCCAGAAGGGTAACCTCATCATATGGGGAGAATAAGTTTCTGACGACCGTTCCTGGTGGGAAAGGGGCCACCAACGCAAGTTCTTCGTCAGCGCAATCGAATTCGTAATTGCCAGTATGGTTGTCATTGTGGTACAAAAGCCAGACTTCCTGTTTGCCCTGGCCGCCAGCGGTACTAAGGTCCTGAAGTTTTGGTAGCTCGCTTCGGAGGGCGCTCCAAAGACCAACTTCTCTTGTGTCCTTGTCAATTGGGACTTGTTTTGTCTTGTTTGAAAGAGATTGGAGGAATAGGCCGTCGTTAAGAACCGGGTAATTGGTACGCATTTGGTGCATGCCTTTGATGATGTTGCGGATCGGGTGTGAGGGGTCTCGATGGTCCAGCGAAACCGAATTGTCTTCGCACGCTTTCTGGGCATTGACATCCCCAAAATCCCTGTATTGCGAGGAACTCAAGTTGTAGCATCCATGAGCCTGCCATGCTACTGAAGCAGACATAGCTTGCCGACCGAAAAGGTAATTGTCGGCCGTATTATCAAGCACGTAGAGGCCTTGCTCTTCTCCATAATACATTAGGGGGATACCTGGCATGTGGATGGTTGTAATAAAGCTGCCCAAGAGCTGCTTTTCGACACCATCTTGAATTGCAGGCCAGCGGAAAACATCTGTAGAAGTAAGTTATTGTGCCTCAAGGGTCATTGTGATAGCTTACCTTGGTTTGCTGTTCCGTACATGTGCCGTGGGTCCAACTTGTTGGTATTTGGGTTCACCAGGTCGTTACTACGAAGCAGCACGTTCCACGTCTCCACCCAGTCTGCTGGGACATCGAAGAAGCTGGAATCAAAGCCTTGCATCCCAAGAAATCTTGTCAGGGATCGATAGACAGAGTAATGAAAGGCCGCAGCATCATATGCTCCGTGGTCTTCATCGCGCATAAAAAGAGTCGCATTTGAGGCATTGTTGAGCTTTACTGCCTCATCCAGAGTGATATTCCCATATTGCTCTGGAGTACGGCCACGGCCAAGGTAAAGACTTCCAAATGTGTTCCCTCCGGAAATTTCACCAGTAATGAAAAAGTTATCTTTACCGACCTCGCGGGCGCATTCTCGGATGCTCAAATTGATGTCTGCGAGCGCATCAAGCGTGATTTGTGTTCCCTTATCGAAGCGATAACCATCAATATCCAGCTTTTGGATCGTCAGGCAAGCGAAATTCTCCAGTTTTTCGCGGACTGAAGGCATCCACTCCCTGAGGCGATCCTGTACCGATTGGTATTTTCCCAGCTATAGTCTCATATTAGCTGAATCCTCCTACTGTGGACTACAGAGTATTTGCTAACCTGGTTTTGCCAGTCCGGGAAAAAGCCAACTCCAGGAATATCTCCCGCCTGGTCAAATTCCGAGTCGAAGCATCCGCCCAATTGGCTCAAGACATCTTCGCCCACCTCATGACCAGTTTCGTCCCAAAATGTTGGGTATGCGCATGTCTCATTGTATATGTCTTCGGTCTGCGGGTGGAAGTCGTGGTATTGTCTCGTCTTGTCGCGGAGTATAACTTTATATTCGGTCGGCTTGAATGGCGCGGAGTCGTTTAAATGGCCCTCGAATCCGTGCAAGTCACCCATCGTTGACATCGTCGTATCAACAATTATGTACACTATGGAAGCACCACAAATTAGCCACCACAACGCGCAATGGAGATCAAGATGGAATGCTTACTGCCTCGCCTGTGGATTTCGTCCACCATCTCTCGGTATTTTGTGATGTCGCCATAATGCTGGTCCAAAAGTGTGAAGTCCAATGGTGAGTAGGAATCTGCGCCCCATGGGAAATTCAACCAAGGCGTTCCAGCAATATACAGACCTTTCACGCCCATTCCTGCGATATAGTCCAAGCTGTCGATCAGGCCTTGGATATCTCCGCCGTGTCGCAACAGCGTTTGCATTGTGTCGTGCTCAAAGAGCGTTCCATTAATATTATCGTTTGCCGGGTCGCCATTGACGAATTTGTCCAAGAACAAGGTGTAAAACGGGAACCGCCAGTTCGTCGGCGATGGGTGGTATGTGTGCCCAGCCCATTTGTTGTTGACGGCACCAAGATTGGGGTCGTCTTCGTTCAGATTGTATCCAACATACTCCTGCTCAAACCTGAGCGCATTGCTCCCCAACGCATACAACCCCCACAACGCAATTCGCAACAGCGAAGCCATGGCTGGCGACGCCTATCCCGCCTCTGCAAGCAGAACTGGGAAATGAGGGAAGGTAAAGTCTACAGTACAAAGACACAGGAACTCGCTCGCGAAAGTGGTCGGCGAGTTAGAGCTGCAGGTATTCTCGACCAGATGCAAAACCCAAAGGCGGTAGATTTGAAGATCAAGAAATCTGCAGGACAAGAAATAAAAGTCAAATCGGGGGCGGAAGGAAGGACATATTTTTGGATGTCACCAAAATATTACCCAAGTGGGCTGGCGCACGGTGTGCACATCACTTTTGTAGGATCTAACATAACCGCCTGGGATGCGGCTTATCTCAGCCTTGGCCAACCGGTAACAAGCCACTCTAACTATAGGACTGTATAGTATGTACGTAGTATGGAGGCAGTGAGATTCCGGAAAGGACCTCAATACAGTTGGAACCACCCGAGTCACGATTGGGCGCTCAATAGAAGCACCAGCCCATATCTCCGCCATACCGCTCATACCGCGGCTACGTGAGTATATCCTTGGCACTCACAAGGCTATGCGCCGCACATACTATTTTCAGGGTGACTCTGGGGAGATGTGCCAGAGCGCGTCCCTTCTGGCCAACGCCACATCTCCTCCAAGCAAGAAAATAACGAAGGATGGCGGAGGTTTCCATCCGTACGTATCTGAAGCTGAATCTCTTTGCAATCGGTAGATGGCGCCACACTTCATGAAGCAGTTATGGAGCCCCTCACCTCCACAGCGGAAATTTTGATGGCCAAACCGAGATAAAGGGTCAAACAGGGCTGAGAGCACCTCGCTCATTGGTGCCGTTGATTGGGCGGGCCATGTCAAAGGATGCACCACACGTCAATCTATCTTCAGCCGTACGCACTGTTGCGTTGTCCCCACCACTACTGAGTATCCCCACCACTACTGAGTACCAAGCAAATGTGACGGGTCCGGGGAATTCCACTTGCCAGCTCCCCACGTGTATACGCAGTACGCGGTTTCAGCCTCAGCGTATGGGTTTGATATCTAGATACAGTATCGTTGACCTCATCAACGGAGAAGCCGCAAAACTCTCGTCACGTTGCGCTCAGTATGCTCTCCTTACTGCGCCGGCCGGCAACACCGCAAAAAGGACTGTAGAGTACAGTCAGTCTGCAGGATTACACTAATATTGGTGTTGCCAGGATGACAGCCCAATCTAAAACTGACGGTTCAGTTCTCATCCATTGCTTATGCAAATAACGACATCCCATTGGCTGGACGGGATAGCTCTAGTAAAGCACAAGCCAGACCCGCCATTTAGGGTCTACTGCTCACCATCAGCCACACTCCGAGCGCTATAACGCGGCGCGAGTCAAGTCTTAGCAGTGCCAGAATTGCCGTAGCGCAAATTACGCGCTCCTGAGACTGGATCCTTCGTGGGCGATGTCGCCTATCAACCCCTGAGTTGACAAATTGTCCATATTGTCGTCGAATTTCCTTTTTTTGTCGAAGGATTGGACCCCTGCTCGCGTCTGGGTCCATTGGAGCCACTAGCCGACCAAAAAAAATCGAGGGTTCTCCGGATGGTCATCATGATCTCAGCCTCCTCGGTCAAGCCACCAGTGCCACAGAAGACAAGAATAGAAATTCTTACAGGATAGTAAAGTCCCGAGTTAAAGATCCACGGAAGAGGCTCTGGAGATATTAATACACTCCACCAACACTCCACAGCTCCACATCACGCCTTTGACCGCCTCTCTCCAGGTGATGCATTATTGGTGTGGGAAAGGGTGTAAGCTGACGCGATACCTCAGCATTTGTCATACGCAAATTGGCCGTGCCGTTGATATTCTCGCCAACCCCAATCGGCCAATGCGGATGTGCCCAACCCCGCCCTGCCATCCGCGCAACCCATCCACAGACAGCTCAAATTTATCACGTGGAAACGCGTAAGGTGGTAGGGGTCGCGGTGTTCATGGCAGCCTGGTATTTTATCCATGCAGGTAAATGTTGGGACGGCAGCTTCCCACTATTCTCAAGCGGCTGGATTCATTGCTTGGCTTCAAAGGCGAAGTATATGAAGTTTGCTGACGCCCCGCATGTTCGACCTTGCCCTGTTTCTCCCAGCTGTAAACAAATACACTGGAGTCCACTCTTGTCAGAATGATTGCTCGCGTAATCATGCATCTCAAGGTATAGCGGGCTTTTTTCAATTGGAAAAGGCTTTGAGACCTTCCCGCGTGTCACTTGGCACACGTATCGCCTGGAGATCGATGGTTTCCCGTTCTCAATAACCTTGAGATATACTGTGCTTCGCACTGGTCAGTAGCCACAGTCCGGGGCACTTGTTGGCAAGGAGAGCATAGAGCATGCGAAAAACCCTCTTTTCTTTGATCTCGATCAACAGAGGCTCACGTTTGGCAATCCATACCCATGTATACCCAAAGATTTTATGAGGATTTAGAGTAGAGCAGCCCGCCAAAGTAATCACATGCTTGAGAATATTGGGTGGGCCATATACCGAAGAAATAATCATTGTCTGCACTGTCATTGTATGGGAACAGCCATCTTGGTGCCTTGTAAGGTTAAAGGGCCGCGCCTGCTTAGTATAGATGACATGCATATTCTTACATCGTGGAAAGAACTATGGTTACCCCTAATGGCTTAGTATGGAAGGCACAAACACGCTCCCATTATAGAAGGAACTATGGTATTTTACTCCTGGTGGCTTATGGAAGGCACGCATAATCATCCATTGGGGAAGGAACGATGGTGCCCCAGACCGCTTAGTCACTCCTCGTATATTATGATAACGAAGCATTGGACCACCTCGCCCATTCACTCTACAGGGATAGCTCTTCTCCGTAGTCTCTGACAGCATCTTTGTACTGGGCGAACAAGCGCGGCAACAAGGATCCAAATATGTGGCTTAAGTTTAGGCCAAAGCTCGTATGAACGAACCAGGAAATATCATCGAATATATATAGCTGATGCTCCCAAACGAAAAACTTGCCAGTTGAACATATGGGTCAATATATAGACTGCATCTTTTTGTCTATATATTGAAACTATATCCCTTGGAACTATATCCATTGAAACTTATTTAAGTATGTTTATATTTAGTATTATAAACTCAAGACGTCCCAGATTAATCTGAGGACGATTGAATTGGGCACCTAGAAATTTGCACCAAACATGAATAGCATGCTATTGAGAATTATATAGTTATTTAAAACAATGTCATTTGCATTGCAGTATTATTGAAGGTAAGATTTTGTTATTGTTTTTTACTTTCATGTCATGTTCTTAAAAACCAAAATAAACTCTACCCGTCTATTTAAAATCTACCTTTCCACATTCCATTATTTTGCTGCCTAACAGCTATTTATTATCAGCCAATAAAATAATTGCAAGCCCAGAGAATATTTACCAGATAATCCAAACCTCTGTGACACTTCTAATGAGGTAGTAAGTTGCACGGGACCAATATAATTTATATTGCCAAGAGCAATCACGTGACAAATAAGGTTGTTCTTCCGCATTTGGCCTCGCGATCCACTTGCAACCTCCTCCCTTACTGCACCCAGCAGATGCTCTGTTAGCAACATAACTTGCAACTGCGAATTGCCTATGCCTCGCATTTGTATGCTCTGCCGATGGCCATCTAAGCTGCGTAGAAGGGCACGGCGCTCGCGGATGTTGACAATGATCATCCTCGTGTCGGTCATATGCCTCCTGGTCACCCCTTTGTACATCGTGTACAAGCCGCCAAATGTCTTGATCCGCTATTTCCAGTACCGCTGGCCGGATGTTCTTTGGCGCGTCAACACATCATCCAAAATGATTGCGCTCACCTTCGATGACGCGCCCTCAAAGCACACAGCAGAAATTATGGAGATCCTCAAAGAAAACGACGCGAGGGCAACCTTCTTTGTCATTGGCTCCCAGGTCGAGGGGCGCGAAGAAAGGCTGAGAGATTTGGTGCTCAATGGAAATGAGCTGGCGAACCATGCTATGCATGATGAGCCTGCGCGATCTTTGAGCGATGCGACGCTAGTAGCTGAGATCAAGGAAGTTGAAGAGATGGTTCTGGACGCATATACTGCAGCCAGCGTCGAACCCCCTCCAAAGTATTTCCGACCTGGTTCTGGATTTTTCAGCGAGCGAATGCGCGAGACTTTGAGAGGGTTGGGCTACAGGCTGGTCCTGGGCAGCATCTATCCCCACGATCCTCAAATTTCATTTTGGCGGCTTAATGCGAGACATATTCTGAGTATGATACGACCGGGTGGGATTATTGTTTGTCATGATAGGCGAAGCTGGACTGTGCCTATGCTCCGAAAAGTGCTTCCTGAAATGCGACGAAGAGGTTATCAAATCGTCACTGTTTCGGAGCTGCTGAAAGCGAGGACTTGACACTATTTGGAAGTCTTCTCTCCGGCCAACAGCAGCAACTCGGACTACTGAACGACTGCTCTGTGGTGGAGTCTGATGTCCTATGCCAAGTGACTGGCGCTGGCTTTGGGAATTAACTTGGGCCAAACAGCCTTTCATGTTGCCGCATATGTTTGAAAACATCCGCAAATCCTTCCAATATATGGCACATATCTCTGCCATTGTCCTATTTGTGCATATTGGCCCTAAGATCCAGCGATATATATGCTCAATCTTAATGGAGCCGTAGCCGATGGAGAACTGTTGTTCCACATCTGGACATTGGAAGCCTATATAATTGGGCATTAAGAGGCTGAAGCAGGCTATCAACATAACGGCGCCACCGAGGTGTTTTATGGCAGGATGACTGCAACCATGGCGGCACTGGACTGTACAATAATTATGTATTATGATAATTGAATTATATTTTCGAGGTTATAGGCGGGCCCAGCATCTATCCAAAGCCGAATTGCTTCTTGCAGTTCATAAGATACGTGCAACTTGTCTATTGTTTTGAAGCACCGACCCGGAGAAAGATCCGTGATGACACCCCACCATACTAATAGTCAGTTGTGGAAGTACGGGTTGCTCAGTTTCTGACTAGGTTTAGTGGTATGGGTGATAATTTCGGAAAGAGCGAACATGAGGGCCACAAGAGGAAAGGGTAAAATAAAGAACTGCCAAAAGCCTCCTCTCCTTCTAAAACAACAACTGAGATAACACATGTATAGGCTGAAAACTTCTCGTCTTTCAAAAGAGTCGCTGAAACAACGACGAGATGTCGCACGTTGCCACCAACAAGGCTAAAGCGGACAAGGCTCTGCCATCCATTGAGGACGATGGTAAAAGCGGACGAACTCGTTTTGTTATGCGGCGAACTCGCCAGAGTTTTTCAAATGAGACTGAAGAAATTTTTAAGATCTTTGTGTATGTCATCGCAATACCCAAGACTAATCTATATCACTACGGGCCACTGATCACGTATAGGATTGGCATCACCGGTTTTATTGGTGGGACAGTTACTCGTCGTATTATAGACAGTCATCCGGAGTTCGAGATAGCTGCTCTCGTGCGGAACGAGAAGCATATAGTCAATGTCTCGACAATGTTTCCAAAGGTCAGGATAGTAAGAGGCTCTCTTGATGACCGAGACATCTTGATCGAGGAGTGTTCAAAAGCAAGAATTGTCTTACGTGCGTACTCCACTCTTCAAAGTGCTCTTCGAATACACCAACTTTCGACTGGATGAGTAAAGACTAATTGGTCTGGTGTTACAGAGATGGCTACAGATCACCAAGAAGGCATATCGTCAATCATCGAAGGGCTCAGAAGCGGCAATGAGAAAGATTACGCGTACCTCGTACACACCTCCGACGTACTGGCGTTGGCTGACATGGACTTTGCATTGGGGGAGTGCGATGGAAGGCTGTATGATGATATCGCTGATTTGGATATGATCAAGGAGAGGCTTTCAAACAATTTGAGAAATACCGACATAATGATCATGAATGCCGCGACGCAGAATACGGAAGACCGCAGGCCTTTGCGGACGGCCATAATTTACCCATCAGCAATATACGGCTTTGGGAAGGGTCCAGTTAGCAAGCGCGGGGGCAAAATGACAGCCTTGATGAGGGCTATCATGCTCCGTAAAAGCGCATTCAAAGTGGAAAATGGGAAAAATCTTTGGAGTATGGTCGATATTGAGAGCCTTGCTGATTCGTATTTGGTTTTGGTTGAAAAAGCACTCAGTTCCATATCTCCGGACAACGTGGACAAGGGAAACTGGAACTCGGAAGGGTTATATGTCATTGAAACCGAAGAGCTTGTAAGTATGGCCCCTAGTCTTATTCTGCGACCTGCTGATAGTCAAGTGCTGGGGTAAATTTGCGAAAGACATAGGAAAAAAGGTCAGAAGCGCTTTTTTGTCGATGAGCCAAGTGTTGTCCAGAAGTTAACTGCCAATGAGGTTGATGACATATACCCTCGGGGTTCATCATACTGGGGGACTAATGCCAGATGCATCGGAAGCCGTATGCGCCTGATTGGTTGGAATGGGGGGGCTGCCGACCTGGATGAATACGTTGATGAAAGGTTGGGGTATGAGATTGAAGATCTTTATGGGATAACCCTTGAGGAGCAAGAAATCGAAGCAGCAGAAAGACGTCCAAGTCCTTCACCGGACGCATCCCCCGCTATAGAATCCAGTGTTGAGAGTACAGGACAAGGGAATAACTCATCTACTGGACCCTCGATGGAGATTGATAGTCCGGTCATACAAAATGAGAACCGATCTGCTGTTACTGTCACGAGCGACGACGATGCATCGATGGAAGGACTCATAATTGGGGGAATGGCGAAGAAAGGCAAAAAGAAGGAAGACGAACAGAGAGACGAATTGGCGCGAATTGAAAAAGAAGAAATAAAAGAGGATGAAAGAATAAAGGAGGGTGAAGGTGTTGATGAGGCAATGGGGGGGGGTGGAAGAAGGGGTCAATGTGGAAAAATTGACTAAAGGGAAGGAGGCGGCAACGGAGGAAGATGAAATAAAAGAGGGGGCACAAGAACTTGAGGAAGAAGGAGAATGGCAGGAAGTCCACAGAAGAAGGAAAAAAAGCACAAGAATTGGAAGTGGCGCAGAAAGCGTAAGCGGCGCGGAGAGGGGAAGAGGCGCGGGCAGTGGAACAAGCGCTGGAAGAGGAAGAGACGCGGGAAGTGGAACAAGTGCGGGAAGAGGAACAAGCGCTGAAAGGGGAAGAGGCGCGGGAAGGGGAGCAAGCACAGGAGGAGGAACAAGTGCTGGAAGAGGAAGAGGCACAGGAGGAGGAACAGGCGTAGGAAGGGGAACAAGCACAAGAGGAGGAGCAAACGCTGGAAGAGGAAGAGGCACAGGAGGAGGAACAGGCGCCGGAAGAGGAAGAGGAACAGGAGGAGGAACAGGCGCCGGAAGGGGAACAAGCATAGGGACAGGAACAGAAATGACACTTAGAAGAAGCCCGAGAAAGAGGAAGGGCAGAAGCGGGGGAAATTGAGACTGAAAGAGAGACGCTGACAATCCATAAATCAGCTTGTTTGGACATTATTGGATGCCAGCTTAAAACCAATAGAGTATCCGGCGTTGGCTAGTCATTAGTATTAATAGAGTATTGGATAATTCAAAACTGGCACTCAGAAGGCGATGATGGTGGTGAGCATTGTGTACAACGATTGCCCCTGTACAATTGTCGTTCAATTGATACTATGCCCTAATGGAATGAGTAAACTCCCGTATCCCCCAATAAGCAATGATTATTGCTGAGACCATAACGCCCAATGATTGACCATAGTAGTAGTGGGTATCACCACTCGAAGCATTTCATCCAACCATAACAACCCCCAGCTCTTCTCCACACAGTTGGTATTACAATCTTGATTGTGACCTTCTCTGCATCAACTCCGCGTCCCTCTTTGCCCATTCCCTCAACACGCGCCTCTGGATCTTCCCACTCGCTAGTTTCGGAACCTCTTGAACAAACACTACTCCCCCCACGAGGTATTTGTATTTTGCCACTTGCGACTTTATCCAGTGCTCGATGTCTTCGGGTGATACTTTGTCTTTTGATGCTGCTTGAAGGACGACGTATGCGCGGGGTAACTCTTCTTCGCCGCTGTGAAGATGTTAGCATAGTAAGGGAAAGGGGGAGGGATTTAATATACAATTTGATCCCGACGACGCCTGCGTCGGCGACATGCTCATTCTCTAGAAGTACAGCTTCTAACTCTGCTGGGGCGACTTGGAACCCATTTACTTTGATAAGTTCCTATCATCATCAGTCAAACTGCATATACACCTACTGGACGACAGACCAACCTTTTTGCGATCGATAATCCAGAAATTTCCTTTGTCGTTGCAGACAGCTACATCGCCTGTCCGTAACCAGCCCTCAGTATCAATAGTTTCGTTGGTGGCCGCTGCATTGCGCCAATAACCAAGCCCTATCTGTGGGCCCCTGAGGTATAACTCTCCTGGCTGTCCATATGAAACGCTCTGTCCGTAGTCGTCGACGAGCTTGCCCTCAGTGTTTGGAAGCAGCTTGCCGATGCTACCTGTATCATCAACGTCGATAGCCAGCATTCCCATCGCGCCACAGGTCGTTTCCGTCATCCCGTAGCCTTGCACGATATTGAATCCAAATCTCTTCGAGCAATGATTCTGTAGCTCCTTGCTCAGTGGTGCCGCTGCGCAGAGGGCCAGTGTTAACGAGCTGAGATCGTATTTGCTGGTGTCGGGATGCTTGGACATCATAATCAGAATAGGCGGTACGAGCTGCAGCGTCGTGATTCGATATGTCTGTATGGCGTGCAGGAAGTCCTGGAAGACAAACTCCTTCATCACGTAAACGGGTATTCGTCGTTTGATAGATACAATGATTAAATATAGCTGTCCATAAGCGTGGTAGAGAGGGAGATAACCGAGCCAGCGGTCTTCTGGTAGGGGGTTCGGTCTCTTATAGGTGAGGTTGAATACATTTTGAGCGGCGTTAGCAATAATATTGGCATGGCTTATCATGACACCCTTTGGGGGCCCTGTGGTGCCAGATGAATAATTGATCGTCGCAATTGTTCTCGACGCTTCTTCTGGCGTGAAGCTTGGCCAGGAATAACCATCCACTCCAGCTCTCTCGTCGATGAGAACTCGCCAGTCGGGGACTCCGCGAACTGGCGTGCATTCCACATCTGAAAATTGAAAGATTCTTGAATCTGGCCTGCCGATTTTGGCGACAGCTTCGGCAACTATTGATACGAATCTGGGGTGTACAAGTATGACGCTTGGCTGCACATCATCGATTTGGTGGACAAGTTCTAGAAGCGCGTGAGAAATGAGTTGATGAGTTAGTTGGCAAGATACTTACCTCGTAAAGTGAATGCTGGGTTTCCAGCACTGTATCTATATCCTCCGCCGACAATTCCAAGGTATGCTACTGGTACAAATATGTGGTTCGGTGTAAAGAGCATAACAACCTCACCCTGTCGTAAACCTGCATCACCCAGACCCTTACTTAAACTCTTGCTCCATTGTATAACCTGAGCCTCTGACAAAAAGTGACTTGGGTTTTCTGAATCTATCCAGAGAGGCTCATTGCTTGGTTCTTGATCAGCCGGGAAGAGGTAGTCCACCAGGTTAGTTTGCGGGATAGCAAGACGTGGATGAACGGATTTGAAAATCATTTTTGTTGATTAATTAAATGACTTTGTGGCATGTAGTACCCAAGAGAGCGGTACAGACGTGAGACAGAAAGGAAGGGGTAGTTATAATATAACATTTTGCGACCGAGTTGAGCTGAGTTGGGGGTGTTTGGGGGGGTATGGCGTTTGGTGCTTCATTGGGGACCAGCCGCCGAAGCCAAGTGCGGTGTACAGTACAAAGGGACGCAAGGAGACGCAAAGAGACGCAAGGAGTAACGAAACATTCCATTTCTTTATTGAAGTCTTCTCCGAGCAAGTGGATAACCAACAGCGCCAATGAAATAAACGTGGCAACCATGCCGAAGTACTCCGTATAGTTCGAGAAGGAATCTCGCGTAACAGTACGAAAAGTTATATAGGTGTGGTGGTGCGTGTCGCTGTTGCCGGGTGGGTGTGAATGGGTATGTGCGTTTTCAGCACGGATATATAACCCAATCGAGGTCCAACAGTCCGGTCCGCATATACCCAAGCGTATCTCGTTTAGCAACAACCATCGCTTCCGATGCCCCGACTGGCTGATTAGAGCGGAAATCTATCCGTATGCATTTAATATTGTAATTATCGACCCTTTTCCCTTATTTCCCTTGTTGCCCCCTCGAAATCTTGACCTCGGTGTACATTCCATGCACTCGGAGTGGTTAAAATTAGGTGAGACCTCCGTCTTGGCGTTTCGTGCGTATGCAAGTCCACAGCAATACGCCTGAGCCTGTCCCATACAAACGGGATACGGACCGCTATCACGGAAGCGATGTGGGCACATAATCTGCTTCGCATTGAAATATAAACTCCTAGCCTGTCCATGCCTCTCCTCTTTGCGAGTTCCGGGCACTCACACCGGCGGCTTCTCCGGCTCTTGCGCAGTTCTGCGCTCATGCTTGGCGGCCCTGATGAAATTGTCACCCGCAGTAACAAGCAGTATGAGCGCTATAAGTGCCGCTGCTACCAATGGCGAGGCGATAGAGAAGACAGTGAACCCATAGGAAGCACGGTGGAAGGGCGTATTGTGCATGAGCTGGGTCGTCGCTAGGCCCACCTGCATCGCCGTTAGGACGATGGCGACGTATCCGAAAAACGTAACGATCCACGCGAAGTTGTGCTCTAGAAATGTCCCATACTCGTGGTAGCCGTAGAAGTAGCCGCGGACTAAATGCTTTCTTCCGTACTTGATCCTGTATATGGTGTTCAGGCGATTGAGTCTCAGCTCCCCAAATTGATAACGGATACTGATTTGCTTCATGGTTTCAAAGTCATCTTTTTCCAAGAAATCGATAACGAAGTTCCTCCATTTCGGATAGGTAATCCCCTCGGGTAAAAGGCGTGGGTGGTTGGACGTATCCATTGCCATCTGGAAATCCGACTCATTGTGTACCAGCCAGATGTAGCTGAGCAAGAATCCTTTGGCGCTTTTAAATAGATCGTTGTCGGCGCATAGGTTTTTGTTCCAGAAATCGACATTGAGTAGATAACTAGGCAGAGGCTTTATGTAGATCCGAGGCCCTCGCCATGTAAGATGAAGATCCGCTTGCTCTGTAACGACGACATTGCGGCTCATCATTACCTGGCGGTGAAGCGGCCGCGCCGCCTTCCTCATGCCAGCCAGCCAGAGATATTTCTCCACATCCTCGAGCCGAGAGACATCAAGGTCTTTTGTCAAAAAGTCGGTGTATTTGCCATCTACATCCTGTGACTTTTTGCATCTGTAGTTTTCATCTTGGTACACCACGGGTACTAGCACTGATGCTGATTCAACAAGGCTGGTTGCAAACGGCGGCGATAGTTGGAGTGGTTGTGTCGCCGGCATAGACTGCATGTTGCATTCACACCACCCGTGGTAGTAGCTTCAATTGAAATTCAATTCTTGCTCAATTATTTCGATAGTAGTGATCCGTCATGGGCTAATAACCCGACAGCGCTACCCCAGAGTTATGCGAAACATCCGCGAAGCCGCCCGATAAGACGGTAAGATCCGTGCCGCAAGACAACCATGGTTGTCTGTCTCTGGCTATTGCGGCTGAATGTGCCAGGTGATAATCCGCCACGGCGGTTCAACCCAAGGCTGCGTACAACAGCTTGCTTTCAGGCATGGTAGGCGGTAAGCACTCCACGCGGTCAATCCAAATTACCTCAGGCATGTACAGTACATAGGAGCCAAGATATACATCTCGCAAGCACACGTGATGAGTTGACGAGCTGGGTCAGCCATTGGGTATTTTAGACGGTGCTCCGACCACCAACCAACACTGCACCGGGTAATAATCACGGAGGATCCTTTCCGTTGGTAAACTCGGCGCAAGTCCTACTTAGGCATAGGTCTGGGAAGAGGAGATACATTGCTGTCAACCGTACTGCCGGGTAGACTTGCCAATTAATTAATGCTCACATGGTGTGCGCGTGCTGATGATATATATGTGTCAGACAATTTTTTGGCATTTCAACTAAAAAGTCTAACTAAACTGAGCCAACGCATAGCATAGAGCAAACATTATAATCATTAAAAATTTCCGTCAAACTACATATATCATGCACTCATTACGTGCACAAAAACATAACATGACAAAACAACACGAAGGGGTATAAAAAGCAACAGAAAACGCATCAAAACATCAATCTCGCACAAATAATCACGCTGCGGCCGTAGCTTCATAGCACGCCACCTATTTCGCGGCGACAGGGGTGCTGGCTGCAGGGCTCTCAGGAGCGGCAGCCGATTCGACGGCCGGAGGAGATGCCTCTTTGGAGCTTCCTCCGGGCCAAAACCAAGAACCGAGGCGTCCAAGCATACTCTTCTTCTTTGCGTGGCCCTTCTTGAACTTAGGTGTGACAGGTGTGGTTGGTTCATCGGCGGCCTTCTCGGCTGGCGTGGATGGTGCGGCTGAAGATGGCTCCTTCGCCTCCTCAGCTGAATTGGCAGCTGGAGCTGAGGCATCAGTGGCTGCGACTTGCTCAACTGCTGCAGGCTTCTGGTCGGCGTCGGATGTCTCGGCAGTCTTGAAGGAGTCGGATGCCTGAGAGGATTCAGTGGCTGGAGTTGCTTCGACTGGGGTAGCAGATGCAACGGGAGCCTCAACAGCGGCGGCTTCCACAACTGGTGCTGCCTCTTGGGC
This sequence comes from Pseudogymnoascus sp. VKM F-4516 (FW-969), assembly GCA_000750815.1. Taxonomy (NCBI): domain Eukaryota; kingdom Fungi; phylum Ascomycota; class Leotiomycetes; order Thelebolales; family Thelebolaceae; genus Pseudogymnoascus; species Pseudogymnoascus sp. VKM F-4516 (FW-969). The sequence goes on along the minus strand of JPJZ01001227.1, from coordinate 45,356 downwards.
CTTTGGCTCTTCTACGGCCTTGGGCTCTTCGACAGCGACAGGCTCCTCGACCTTGGTTGCTTCCTCAGCAGCTGCTGGGGTCTCAACCTTGGCTTGCTCCGCGGCGGTAGGCTCCTCGGTGGTAACAGACTCCTCTACCTCAGTAGGCTCTTGCACTGCAACAGGCTCCTCCACCTTCGTCGGCTCCTCCACTGCAGCAGGCTCTTTAACCTTGGCCTCCTCGGCCTTGGGCTCCTCAACCTTGGCCTCTTCCACTGCAGCAGGCTCCTCAGCCTTGGGCTCTTCCACAGTAGCGGGCTCCTCAGCCTTGGGCTCGACAACATCAGCTGCCTCCTCAACCTTTGGCTCCTCAACTGCGGATTTCTCCACTACAGCTGGCGCCTCAGTTGCGGCAGGCTCTGCGGCTGCAACGGGTTCCTCAACCTTAGGTTCCTCCACTGCGGCTGGTGCCTCAGCCTTGGACTCCTCAACAGCGGCGGGCTCCTCAATCTTGGCAGGCTCCTCCACAGCGGAGTGCTCCTCGACCTTGGCAGGCTCCTTCACGGCAGCGACCTCCTCAACCTTGGCAGGCTCCTCCACAGCGGCAACCTCCTCGACCTTAGCAGGCTCCTCCACAGCAGTAGGTTCCTCGACCTTGGTCTCCTCAGGCACAGCTACCTCCTCAACTGCGGCAGGTTCCTCAGCAGCCTTGGTGGCTTCTTCAGTAACAACTGGCTCCGCAACCGCGACAGGTTCCTCCACGGCAGCAGGCTCGTCGACCTTGGTCTCCTCGACAGCGGCAGATTCTTCGGCCTTGGATGCCTCGACAACAGCGGCCTCCTTGGTCTCGGGGACTTCCTCGACTGCTGCTGGCTCCTCGACCTTGGTCTCCTCAACAGGAGCGGTCTCCTTGGTCTCGGCAACCTCCTCAACTGGGGCGGTCTCCTTGGTCTTGGCGACTTCCTCAACCTTGGCCTCCTCAACTGGGGCGACCCCCTTGGTCTCGGCAACCTCCTCAACTGCAGCTGGCTCCTCAACCTTGGCCTCCTCAACAGGGGCAGCCTCCTTTGCCTCAGCGACCTCCTCAACCGCTGCTGGCTCCTCGGTCTTAGCCTCAACAGCGGCCTCAACTGGCTGCTTCACCTCCTCAGCGGGAGCAGCAACTTCTTCAGTAACTGCGGCAGCCTCAACTGGAGCAGCTTCTTCGGTAACAGCAGCAGGTTCCTCAGTCGCGGCGACTTCGTCGGCTGGTGCAACCACCTCTGAGGTTTCGGTGGCTTCAACGGCGGCAGGAGCGACCTCCTTAGTCTCCTCGACCGCGGCAGGTGCAGCCTCCTCCACCTTAGTCTCCTCGACCGCGGCAGGAGCAACCTCCTCCTCCTTGGTCTCCTCAACTGGGGCAGGTGCGGCCTCCTCCTTGGCCTCCTCGACTGCGGCTGGAGCGACCTCCTCCTCCTTTGCAGCCTCAGTAGAAGCAGTTGCGACCTCTGCTTCCTTAGTCTCTTCGACTGCGGCAGGAGCGACCTCCTCCTTTGCAGCCTCGACGACGGCAGGTGCAGTCTCCTCCACCTTAGCCTCCTCGACTACGGCAGGAACGGCCTCCTCCTCCTTTACAGCCTCAGCAGCGGCAGGCGCGACCTCCTTCTCCGACTCAACGGCAGCAGGTGCAACCTCCTCCTCCTTTGCGGCCTCGGCAGCGGCAGGAGCGGTTTCCTCCTCCTTGGCAGCTTCGGCAGCGGCAGGTGCGACCTCCTTCTCCTCCGTCTCAGCAACGGCAGGTGCGGCCTCCTTCTCTTCCGAAGAAGTGGCTGCAACAGCAGCAGCAGCGACCACAGGAACAGCCAGTGCAGCAGCAGCTACTTCACCCTTGGAAACATCGGCCTTGCCCTTTGCGGCCTTGGACTTCTTCTTGTTCTTGCCCTTCTTACCCGTAGCAGCGGCAGCTGGCTCGGCATCGACTGCCTCCTCCTCGACTTCAGGCTCGGCAGCGGCAACTGGGGCTTCTTCCTTGACCTCCTCAGTTGCGGCTACTGGCTCAGCCTCAGCTTCGGGTGCAGCAGCAACGACGGGGGCAGCCTTGTCCTCCTCGACGGCTGGCTCAGCCTCAACAGCCTTCTCCGCGACTTCAGGCTCAGTAGCGACAGCTGGGGCTTCTTCTTGCTTCTCCTCGACGGCGGCAGCTGGCTCAGGAGTAGTCTCAGCCTCGGTGACAGCAGCGGGAGCCTCCTCCTTTGCCTCCTCCACAGCAGCGACCGGCTCAGCCTCCTTGACCTCGGCCTCTGGCTCGGCAGCGGCTGCGGCTGCTGGAGCCTCCTCCTTCTTCTCCTCCACAGCAGCGACCGGCTCAGCAACCTCAGCTGGAGCCTCCTCCTTCTTCTCTTCAACGACGGCTGCGGCCTCAGGCTCAACCTCCTTGGTCTCGGTGGCAGTCTCTTCAGCAACAACTGGGGTATCATTCTTCTCCTCGGCGTTGACTGCCTTCTCCGCAACTTCCGGCTCAGTCGTGGCTGCAGCAGTCTCTGGCTCCTTCTTCTCAACAGCAGGGGCAGCTTCTGCAGCGGCACCGTTTGCCTCCACCTCCTTCGTGTCTTCGGCTGCCTCAGCCTTTGGTGCTTCCTCAGACTTTGCCTCCTCCTCCTTGTTGGAAGCAACGGCAGCTGCTGTTACAGCTGCAGCGGCAATCGCTGGAACAGCCACTGCTGCGGCTGCTACTTCAGCCTTGGATGTCTCAGCCTTTGCCTTTGCGGCCTTGGACTTGTTCTTCTTGGCGTTCTTGCCCTTCTTGCCAGTAGCAGCGGCAGGTTCGGGGGTTTCGGCAGCAGCTTCGGCAGCTGGTGCTTCTGGCTCGGCCTGTGCAGCTTCCGGTGCTACCTCTCGTGTAGTCTCTGCAGATTCGGTAGTAGCAGGAGCGGCCTCAGCGGTTTCGGCATCGGCGGCCTTTTCTCTGGCGGCGTGTGCCTCAGCAAGAACCTCCTTGGGCACTTCGGTCACAGTAACGGATTTGTCGTCGGTAGCAGCAACAGCGGCCTCGTCGGTGTTTGCCTCTTCGGTGACTGCCTTAGCATCTGCCTCAGGTGTCTCCGATGGCTTCACAAGCTCGGTTCCTGTTGCCTGGACGAGGACTACGTCTTCACCGTCCTTGTCCTTGGTGGCGTTAACAGTGACGCCGACCTTGACATCGCCCTGTGGAGTTGCAACGACAACATCTGCGACCTTCTTGGCTTCAGCGTTTTCCTTGTTTTCAGCAACATCCTTCTTCAGCTCCTCCGAGATATCTTTTAACACATCCTTGCTAGCAGTGACAGCGATACCCTTAGCGGTCGTCATGGCGTGGTCTGAAGCCATCTTTCCAACCATCGCGAGTGCTGGAACAAGTATTCCTGGTGCGACCATTGTAGCGGCTCCGACAGCAATAGCAATAGCTCCCCTGTGTAACATGTTAGTCATACAAAAACAGTGAATAATGTTGGTTGTGAATCTGGAAGGCTTACTCAGCAAGCATCTCTGGGTGTTCTTGGATTGCCTCTCCAACATCCTGGACGCCCTCGACGACCTCCTTCGTAACAACTTGCACGGCGTCGGAAATTTTCTCCATTAACGTCTCGTCATCTTCATCAGTGATCGTAGACGCAACTTCCTTTGCGATGTTGTTATATATTTCCTTTGCATCCTCTGCGGTCTTCTCCTGCAGTTCTGCTGCGGCAGCTGAGACACCTGCTGCTACTGATCCACCGGTCTATTTGAAAGTATTAGTAGTCTCCACAACTAAACGAATGGATTAATAAACGTACAGTGACGACTGCTGCAGTCACAGCAGGTTCAGGCGCTTTCTCTGCGGCTCCATCTTTGGCGACAGGTGCCACTTCCTTGGCCTCGTCTTCAGTTGGTGCTTTGGCGTTCTCGGCAGGTACTGCTGGAGCAGCCTCTTCGACTGGAGCAGCCTCCTTTGGTGGAGCTTCTTCCTCAACGGGTGCAGCCTCCTTTGCTGGTGCTTCTTCCTTGACGGGAGCTGCCTCTTCCACCGGAGCTGTCTCTTTGGCTGGGGTAGGCTCAGCCGGTGTGACCTCCGGTGCTACTTCCTTTGGTGCTTCCTCCTTTGGTGCTTCTTCCTTTGGTGCTTCTGCTACAGGAGCTTCTTGTGCTGGTGTCTCCTCCTTGGCGGGGGTGGTCTCCTCCACAGGTGCCTTCTCCTCTACAGGAGCCTTCTCCTCTTCAGCGGGAGCTGCCACCTCAACAGGGGCAGCCTCTTCAGCAGGAGCGGCCTCCTTTTCAGGAACCTCTTCTACTGCAGGCTTCTCCTCGACTGGAGCTTCCTCTTTCTCTAGAACTGCCTCCGGTACTACGGGAGAAGTCTCTTTTTCCTCGTGCACAGCAGTAGTAGCCATATCCTTGACCGTCTCCGGGACAGTTTCTGCAACAATATCTTGGGTCATAATCCACAATCACAGCTCTCTGGGCAGTGAAAAAGCAGTATGAAGAAGAGAAAAAAGGCAGCAGTTGGCAAAACAGCAGATACGGCACTTTGTAAACAAAGCTGGGTCCCCTCGGGGTCGCCTTCTTCCTCGCAGATTGCGTTGCATGGGGGGAGCTCCATTGGAGGCGCCGCCGAATCCTTATCCGGTTAGGAGAATTACCTGATTAGGGTAAGTTCACTTGACAGCGAGGTGGGGTCCAGCAAAGACCCTTGAGATCGCTCCGAGCCGAGCATTACGCTAGGGTATTTCGGGTTTGGCGCATGAACTTGGCACTTTTGTGCTATGCACGTGATGGATCTAGTTAAAATGTACAATCTCTCCCGTGTCTCTTTACTATCTACGCCTGTGAACGCTCCTTTCTTCCTCGGCGATGCTCATAAATATGAAAATGTAAAATATGAAATACTTGCAGCATTCTAAAATGCGCTGCAGATTTATTGCACCACATGCATGACACAATCAAGGCGTCAACTGCTTCATTGGCCGTAAATTGCCCGCCAGTTGGCGCCCATATTTTTAAGACACAGCGGTGACGCTCCCAATACTTTGAGTAAGTAGTGCCGCCAATCTATGCGTGGGGTGCATATTTGCAATGGCTCCCCCCGCTAGTTTCCCCGAAAGGAGGTCATCCCAGACTATTTGTACAGTACAACTCACCGACAGTTACTGTAGGAACAAAAGATATTCGAGTTGCGCGAGTTGCGGGAGACGCGATGCGAGTCTTATCAGGAAATGCATACCGTAAGTGGTTGCAGATGGCCCAGGAACTAGATTATGGTTAAAAAAGCCCACGATGGAAATATCGAGAATTTGCCCCGTGCCTTTACATATTCCTCACCGCTAGTATACACGGGAACAGGAGGGACGATTTATGAACAGCAACTTATCTTCGTATAGTACCGTATACAATACACCGTATACGATACATACTATCAGTACCGTCGATCCTCAGCTACTTCCGCACGCTGAATTCCTGTTATCGCAACCCCTCATGACTCGCAAGGAGACTACGACCTATCTTCCGTCTTTTGACACTAATATACCCTTCCTGCCGTTTAATATTCTAAAAAATCCGACAGGAGTGCAAAATTGAATCTTATATGACAGAATTTTTGCATGGCTGTGCTACAGTTCAATTACAATCAATAGCCAGCGCTTCCAACGGTTTGTTACTTTTCATTGTTGTCGTATTTTAGGCTGTCTTGATTAAATGTACAGTACAGTACAGTACAGTCCTTTTGAGTATCAGTTATACACTGGTCGAACCGTACACCGGCCGAACGTCGCATGTTATCCTTGAAATCACAGGGCAACCACTTATTTGGTAGACCAACTGTAGGATTCCTACAGTTTTCAAAACAGTGTTTCACAACAGCCTTACAAGTAAGCGCGTCCTGTTGTATCGCTATAGGGATAACACACTCTCAATCGTTCCTACCACTTTGATATACCACTTTCACGTTCTTGCAAATCTGCTCCTATCTTCCAAGCATCTGAAACTATCAGTTTCAAATTACAAGAAGCATCATTGCTTTACCCCGCTCCCATCTCATACTACCCGTTTCCCGTTCAGTTCAAACCGTTATCTATCCCAAACACCATGGCCTTCCTCCTCAAAGGCTCTGCCTTCGTAACCGGTGCTGGTTCAGGCATAGGCCGAGCCACAGCCCTTGCCTTTGCCAAGTACGGCGCAAAACGCCTCTCCCTAGTTGACTGTGATGGTTCTTCCCTAGAAGCAACTTCCAAGCTCATAAAAAAAGCACACCCCGCAGTGCAGATTCTAGAGCACGCTATCGACGTAGCGAAGGAAGAAAAAGTCCAGACTGCCATGTCCCAAACGGCCGCTGAGTTCGGCCGTGTCGATGTAGCTGTCAATGTCGCTGGTATTTACCATGGCGTTCTGACCCACGAGTGTAAGACGGAAGATTGGAGGAATGTTTTGGGTATTAATCTTGATGGGCTGTGGTTTTGCCAGCGGGAGGAAATAAAGCAGATGCTGGTGCAGGAGTTAGTATCCATTCCTTGTCGTCGGCTATATCGCAGCAAGTGGCATGCATAGCAGGTGAAATCTAACGATAATCCCAAAGAGATCGTGGCCCCAGAGAAGGAAGGGTGGCAATCATCAATGTCTCCTCGGTGGCTGGCCTTTTTGCCGGTGCTGGCACGGCATATACTGCTTCGAAACATGGTATGTCCCCTTCTCCCCATCATCTCATGCCCACAACCCTCTCGCATACTTTTACTGACATTCTATAAGCCGTAATCGGCATCACCAGAAACGTAAGTTTGTCCGAGAATCTTGCCTCAAGGCACCTCTAACACCGCCCAGGATGCCGTCGCCTACGCATCTAAAGGCATCCGCGTCAACGTCATCTGTCCCGGGTTTGTCATCCCTCCACGTACCCGCCTTTCAATTTTTTTCCGGTGTCTTATTAACACTTGCACAGCTGGACAGACACGCCACTAATCAGGCGCGCTCAAGCAGAGAACCCAGAGTTTCCTAACATCGCGAAGGCGAGGGCGCCTATGGCGCGGATGGCGGATCCGGAGGAGATTGCGGATGCGATTGTGTTTTTGGGGAGTAGGATGGCGGGGTTTATGACTGGGGCGGTGGTGCCGGTAGATGGGGGGTATAGTGCTGCTTGAGGTGACGGGGTTGTGAGGTTATGTTGGGGGGTGAGAAGGAGTTTGGGGCTTATGTGCTTGTAATGTTTAGAGATATGCTACCAGCCATGAATATGAAGAATGGACGACTGCGGTTGCCAGCTTATGCCCAAGGGAACATATAAAGATTCTTACCCGGTCTAAGTAGCTCAATAAATTCGAGCGCTGTGGTTGGTTCACTCTCACTTACGAGACAACAGAACTTCTGAAGATAAAAGTCATACACGGCTGCCACGGGGCCACCTACTAAATCAACGAGAACCACAGAATTGTGCGATGGAAGCTGCTGGGAACGCAGGTTATCTGGCATTATGATGGTATTGAGGGGGAAGCCGCAACTTCTCTCGGTCCACATTTCAACATGGGTTATGGCCAGGTGAGAAAAGGTAGGTGGGAAATGAGAAAGGATACGTGACAAAGATGAGATGAGAAGTGAAATGGTGGTGAGAAATGCGGCTGCCGTACCAAGAAGGCGAGAGGCGGTGAGAAGTGTGAAGATGTTGGAGTGCTTTACCACCACATCGCTCGGGACTGGTATCAGGTTTGCTTGATACGCTTATTGCTTCTTTGTGGGCATATAATATTATGTAAAATAGCCAGCCAGGAACAAGCGTAGCTATATAGTCGTGGTCTGATAATCCCCATATTAAAAATTATTGGTTTTCTTAACAATTAATCTATATACAAAGTCATATATCGTAACTTGAAGCAGGATTCATGAGTAGCCTTCTGCACACTAGAAATGAATTCTTGCCTTGCGAGATGTATACCTGAAAGATCTCCAAAATCCAGTTCGCCCACCAAAACCAAGATCATAAGCCTCCATGGCCATCCTCTCAAGCGTCCTGCGACAAAAGCGGAGTCCGCTCGCCTTCCTCTATCGCAGCATCCCGGTCGACCGCACCATTCTTCCTCTCTTCGCGGGCCACATATGTTGCATAAACTGCAGTCGGGTAAAACAAGACCCTGGATCTTCGATTAGTATTGCATCCCTCGTTTACCAATCAAACTTCTCCAAGTGATGCTTGATAGAAGGAGACACTACACTTACAACAAAGCAAGCCCAGCAATAAAGGCCCGCACAACACGCATAAACCTAGCGTTCGAGGGCTCCTTGTACCGGCTACTATGTTCCGCAAATGCGCTGTCGAGCAAAAGCCACAGCCACATCGCCGTTGCAAGCAGCGACTTGGCAACCTCCAGGATAAAGGATACGTTCGCGGACAGGCTTGGCATGCGGTCTTGGATGAGGAGGATAAAGAGGATTACGGCGGCGAGGAGACCATTAACGGTGTATGTGCTTTAGGAAGTTAGCGTGAGCAAGCAATATGAAAGCTTGGAGTGGTCCGGGAGTTGGGTGGCTTACAGGAAGCGGTATATGGTTTCGAAGTTATCCCATAGCTCGACAAAGGCGAGGAAGCCGAGGGTGAGGGCTATCGGGGTGGTGAGGAGGGCTTGGAAGAGGCCGGCGGCGCGCAGGATTTGGTTCGTCATTGTTGATGTTCTGTAGGGGTCAAGATTTGTTAGTTTGAGAAGATATGGTGTGAGGACGAGTCATGCGGGGTGAGGTTGGTGAGGGAAAAACGAGAAGAAAACCTACGACGGCGGGTTCATTCGATAGGTATATTGAAAGTGATTTCCCCTTTGTCCGTAAAGTATACGGAAGGGTTCGAGGATAGCAGCAAATCCGGAAGCTATTTACTCTCGATGGCACTCTCAAAACCACGAAATAAGACCCTTCCTGCGTTTTAGATCTGCTATTCGACGAAGTTTCAAAGCTGCATATTGTCCGAGTGTAGGGACTGGGCGCTTGGGGATGCTTGACTGGTGGTTACCTAGAACAGGGGTTCATATTTATATCACGTGATATGTATTTCTAAAATGGGACTAGGCTTTCGGGTAGCGCCAGGAGAGACCCGTGCTTGCATTAGGTAGAGATCCACACAGGGGTATTGGATGATGGCCGTGACGGACTGTGAACAACTCGCTCGTCACAATGCAGCTCACGAATCATGGGTTTTGGTGAGCATAAATGGCGTCGTTTTGAAACTATAAAGGGCGTTTACACACATACAAAATACTACTTACTATTTACTCTCAGATAATACACACAGTATGAGTTTTAGCAGTTAATCCTATGAGAACTCGGGCAAATCTAACCATGTGGTACAGGGAAGAATTTGAAAGCTTTTGCAACCAAATCCCGGAGCACCCAACATAGTCATAGCTCAGTCCACACTTTAACAAAGTTGAGCGTGCACACGCACTAATGCTGCAATGATACTCTGTGGCGCGTAGCCAAGAGCCAATAACGACTAGATCAGGGTGATTGTTGGAGTTGTGCCTTGCCAGCCACCACCACCACGTCCAGTTCCCTTTGTGGGATCCCGTACATGATGTCTCAAAGGGATCTGAAACTTCCTATATTTTGGCCGTCCGGCGTGCCCCGGTGTCGGTGCGCGCGTATTTATTCCCCATACCGCAATTGATCCACAATGACAGCTCGGCGTCGGGGCGGTGGCTGACTTTCCACCATCCCGGGTTGCTCTCCATGCATGCATTTTCGTGTCTTTATATTCGTCACACTCCCCCTTGATCTAGCTGGTCTTCTTGTTATCTTAAAGGCGCCTCTATACACCTTTGCCTGAATGTCTCCGTCGCGAGTCCCCTTCGACGACACTTTTCAATTTGAGTGCCGTGATGTCCCATGGTACCGGTGTATGTTTATAACCCTTCTTCTCCTCAGCGCATATTATGCCTTATATCCAGTTACGGGATTTGGTCGTGTCCAGCAGCCGTTCGTCTTCAGATGCCGACGTTGCGATACTCCAGCATAGCCACCTGAATTTTAACGAAATAATATGAGTAGGATGCTAATGGTTTCCAGCATGAATTCATTTTGCCACCAGGCGTTACACAAGCAGAATACGATGCACAAACGCGCGTACCATTAATGCTCGCTGGGAATATTACTCCTTTCTTGGTTGCAACGATTTTTGTGATTGCGCGCTTTTGGTCGCGCCAGATCTTAAAAGGATCATGGGCCCAAGATGACATCTGGGTTTTTATATCATGGGTTTGTACCTCTCCTCTACAGTCTCTCGAAAATAGTACTAAAGTCTTCGTTACAGCTTGGATCACTAGCCCATACACTTCTCAACTGCAGCCTGACATTCTATGGCATTGGCCGTCACACCTCCGTCCAAATCGAATCAGATGCTGTGCGAGTTCTCGTGATAAGCTATGGAACGCGCTTGCTATACCAATGCATTCTGGCCACCACTAAAATTGCGATCCTGACGCTATATCTCCGAGTATTCACAGACGCCAAGAGCCAGGCTATGGTGTATGGGATGATCAGCTTTGTTGTGCTCTACACAATACCCTGTCTCCTCCTGTTGATCTTTGAATGCACCCCTTTCTACGACTCATGGAATCCTTATAAGTTTCCGCAGACATGCATAAATCTCACCATCCAGATATACATGTCCGCAGGCTTCAACATTTTTATCGAAATCCTAATGGTAATCTTTGCTGTGCCACGCGTCCGTAGGTTTCTCTTCCCTCCCGGATAATAATAGATTGGGGCCCAGCTAACACTCAAATATAGTGCCTCTCAAACTTCCAAGGTTACAGAAACTTGGACTTATTACGATTACATCGCTCAGCTCTCTGGTCGTCATCTCATCCGTCGTCCGGCTTATCCGTATCAGCGCGCTGAGAACAAGCACGGATCTTCCATGTGCGTATTCTTCGTGTTAATTCTATCATTTTCTCATGCTAATGCTCCTCGACTAGGGGATTCATTTGACTTCACAACCTGGTCATCGATTGAAGTCAACGTTGGACTCTTCTGTGCCACTGCACCAGCTATCCGGCCGGCAATCCGTGCCATGAAAGAGGCTCTTCGGTTGAACTCGACGCCTACTACGAACAACGGTGCAAGATTTCCCAATTCTGCGAACCGAGGCATGGAACTGGCGGACGGCGAGGTCTTCAGCCAGACACCAGCTACCAAAAGAGGGCGGGCCTCCGAGCGGCAGCTGAGTGACGCAGATAGTTCAAAGGGTGTACTTAATGCTGTATCAATGAGCAGGTCTCCGGCGAGTGGGAGAACCCGCAGTGAAACTGAGAGCGATCTAGAGATGGGAGAGAGGAGGGTGAAGCAAGGAGGCGGAACATTTTTTGTATAGATACCCTTGGGCGGCCGTCTGTGTTGTAGAGCTTCGGCGCAAGCTTTCTTCTTTGTTATATACCCTACCTTGCATCAGTTTGCATTTAGAATTTAATTATGAATCAAGAATTTCTATCACGAATTGAATACTATTGATCTCGAACCAGAGGTAGCCAAGCAACGAATACATTTGTCACCAATGTTATCTTAATTTAATTTCCAACATGCTCAATATGTCAAAGCCAATTCATTCCCCAGACCTTCGTATTTTATCAAATCCATCACGAGGATCTTCTGATATGTGCCTTATGTGAATCACTCCAAACCCACCATGGTATAAATGCTTTTTCGTTAAGTAGCCCCGCCAAAAGCGCGAGCGAAGGATGAGATTCTGTGGGCTCAACCCCTGTCCGGGTCTCAGGGATCGAGCAAACTCCATGTCGGCGATTCACACCGCCCGCCGGCGATACTTTACTATTGTCGTCGCGAACTCGTCTCGACAATCGTACTCGAGTTGGAAAGTACGTATTCGGCAACGATATACGAGCAGTCTTATGTAACAATCGAGTAGCAATACAGTAAGATTTTAGTAGACAACCCGAGCTGACAGTCAGCCTCATGATATAATTGAATTTGTCTCCAAACCACTGCTCTATCTTCTCTATTCTTTCCATTGCATGTCCTCGATCCGCCAAAATGACCTCCCTCTCCACCGCCATCCCCAACGCCGGCATCTCCCTCAACATTGTCATCGTCGGCGCCGGCCTAGCGGGTCTTTCCGCCGCCATCACACTATCACAGACCGGCCACGATGTCACAGTGAGTCCCCCCAATCGCAAGCCCCCAACCACGGCCCCTATCCCTATTTCCGCGGAGCGGCGGCGGTGCCATGGTCGCAATGAGGCGTTGGCGCTAATGCGTGCGCCCAGGTCCTCGAGCAGTCCGAGAACAAGAGGGAGGCGGGGTTTATGATCGTCATGGGCTCGAATGCGATGCGTGTGCTTAACAAGATGGGTACGCCTCATTACATCCCGTGCTTTCGGAGTTACCCGTGATGCGGCGTACGGGGTTTGGTTCTGTGGACTTTTGTGTTAATTGTGATGTGAAGATGGCCTCGATGCTCGGAGGGCTGGTACTTGTGATGTGGACTTTGTGAGTACTGATCGGTGAGGTGATGTGATTGTGACTGTGGCTGAGAAATGTGATAGATTGAGCGTCGGGATTACAAGACGTTGGAATTGCTATCGAGTTTGGATGTTGCAAAGGTAAGTTCTGGGATTCAATTGGTAAGGTACGATGGATAGGGGTAAAGCTGATGGTGAGTTGATTGCAGGATCCCAAGGCTCCCGCGAAGTCATACTATCGCCCTGATCTGCACAATGAGCTGAAGAGAGTTGCTCTGCTCGGGATAGGAGGTAAATCCGTGAAGCTCGTTCTCGGCGCAAAAGTCGTGAGCGTGGTAAGCCCCCTTGTGGACGCTTCAGACATAAGAGCAAGCCGGCTAATTCGAGAAAGGATATCGAAAATGCAAGCGCCACACTTGCCGACGGAAGGGTATTCAAAGGTGATGTACTGATAGGGGCTGACGGCGAGCGGGTAAGATAGCCCCTCTATCCCAAAAGTAAGCCCTACCGCTACTAACACGACGCAGTCAGTCGTCAAGGCCTCGTTCACCGAGCCCGGCGGCATCCGGCAAGCCGCCTTCAAACTCTTCCGCTCCCTCATCCCCAAGTCCGTCTTCCTCTCCGACGAGCGCTCGCGCCGTATACTTGAATTCTCCCAAGAGCGATTCCTCATGTTCTGCCACCCCACCAGCTCCATGGTTTCTGTCATTATTGGCAGCAACGGAGACCTCATCGATGTCGAGTGTGGCTACCGGCGGCGCAAAGATGAGAGGGCTATAGACGTCCAAGACCAGGTGGCGACTAGGGAGCGCCTCTTGGAGGAGTTCAAGGAGTATCACCCTGACCTCCAGTATACTATGAGACTGGCAACGCATAGCGCCGACTGGGAAATCTGGAAGTGCACGACGCAGAAATCTTTAACGGAAGGTAAAGCAGTGCTTGCGGGTGACGCGATGCATTCGATGGAGCCGACGACGGGGCAGGGCGGATCGCAGGGACTTGAGGATGCGGGGGCGCTGGCCGTCTTTCTGAGCAACATTAGTAGCAAAGATGAGATCCCGCATCGTCTCCAACTTCTCGCAAAGATGCGGGAAGAGCGAACCTCAAAGGTGATCGCGCTGTCAGGCGTTAGACTGGGCGAAGAGGAGGCCGTGCGGAAGAACTATCCGAGGCATCCGATTAGTCGGTCGAGTATTAAGAATGGGGTTGAGCATATTGCGTTTTTGTATGAGTAAGTGATACCCCAGTATATTACGATGACGCAGAGGCAGGGCTGACTGTACTCTCAATAGTTATGATGTGATAGAGGAGAGCAAAAAGGCGTTGCAAGCGGCTGAGACGCCGAGAGCTAGCCTTTAAATTGCTCAGTTTGAAGAGAGATCAGGTAGATGATAGTATTATAAAATGTACAGTGTTGAGAATAGCTCGTGTGTGAAAGTCTTGCTGTATGCAAGTGAGTGCACGTTTATCCCTGTCGTCGTCTGTGGACATATATAAAATAAATGTAAGAAATAAAGAGAAAAAGAAGCAGTGAAAACCCTCCTGATGCGACTAGATCTAACTATATATCCCCAAATACCGCTTGTCCTCATACAAAAGACTTGGTGGTGAAGTGATAGAACGCACAGGTCTGAGTTAGCGTGGGCGCGTTGTGCCCCCTACTCGGTTCGCGCTCCGGCTGTAAGTGATCCGGCGCGAACATCTAATTATTATTATTTTTTGGATTTTTTGGGTAGTGTGAGGGACTCTGATGTCAGTTCGGCGTTTGAGGGACTGGGGGTGGCTGGGGCGGCTTCGGCCACTGTGATAAGGGGGGTGGATGTCAGGCGCTGTGGTGATAAGCGCAGGGAGAGGGAAAGCTGAGATAGCAAAGGGGGCCAGTTCATATATACCAAATACTAAATATACCACTGTAGCTCTCATATCAAAGCTTCAGTATCAGTCATAAATCATCTCAACATGTCGAAACCATCCCAGCTCCAAGGCCAAGGGGTATCCGCCTCACCACTCCAGCAGATGTCATCATACCCATCAAACCAAACCACACATGTCAGTTCATCCCCAATACTCCTTCGCAGGAGTAATGCTCTACCTCCCTACCCCCTACTCCAATACCTGCACCCTAATCCCATGACTCCCCGGCCTCACCAACGGCAAAAAGCTATCCCCATACAGCTCCACATCCCCCCTCCACGTATCATACAAGCCCAACACGCCCTCATCGCCCTCAAACCTCACTCCCTCATACTTCACCGCCTTCTCCGTCTCCCCCTTTACACTCCCATATCTAGTCCACAGCGAACTAATCACAAGATACAACTCCGAGTACCCCAAATGCATACCCAAACACTGTCGACTCCCTCTCGTGAAGCTAAGGAGGTACTTATCCAACTCCCCGTTGAGCTCACCCTCAGCATCGAGCCAGCGCTCCGGAATCCACTCGTGGGAATCGGGAAAGATACTCTCATCATGGTGTAACTGTGCAATGGACATGCCAATCGGCGTCCCCCTCGGCACAACCCACTCCCTCCCTGTCCTGCGATCCGTGAAAAAGAGCGGCTCCTCTGCGGTCCTCGCCAGCCTGCCCGCAACACCATACGTAAGACGTAGTGACTCCTTGATAACCGCATTCAGATACGGCAACTGTTCCAAAACTATCAACGGCGTAGGTTGACTAGGATCGGGGATAGCGGCGCGCAGCTCGGCCTTGAGTTTGCGAAGCGCAGAGGGCGTGCGTAGAAGGTGGAAGGTGCTGAGGTCGAGGGTCCAAGCGGTTGTCAGGGTGCCGGCGAGGACGAGAACCTCAGCTTCGTCGGAGAGGCGGCGGATGGATTTTTCTGGCTCGGGGAGCTTGGAGGAGAGGATCTCGTGGAAGATGGTGGCGTGGGAGAGGTCCTGGTTCGAGGTGTTGGTGCCGGTTTTGATGTCGGTTATTTGCTTGACGATGTGCTTTTCGTGGTGTTAGCATGTTGCGGAATTATATGGGGTAGGGAAACATACTCGTCTTTGTGCTAAGAATGCTGCAAGTAGCGGATGGGCAAGACGCGTTAGCTGATCTGGGAGGGATTGGAATATGGCATTCAGCCAGGGGGCGTGCTTCATAAAGTTTGCGGCTGTTGAGCCAAAGAAGCAGCCGTCACGGTTAGCCCGGTCAAAGTCAGGCCGCTCTTTGGGTCTAGTTAGCAGAGTAAGTATGAGTGAAATTGGCCATTCATACCAAGCCGATGATCAGATCTGGCGAAGGCGTATTGCATAACAACATCTATATTTGTTAGAATAGCGGCGGTTGGGATTGATTTTGAAATTTACCACTAGTAAGTGCTGCATTGAGCCAACTAACATTGAGAATCTCCTCGCTTTCCTTGAAATCTCGAATCCTCTCCAGCATGGTTGAAACGCGCTCTTGGATAACTGGCTGCAGCTTTCTAACATTTTGCAACGAGAAGAATGGATTGAGGGCAGCCCGCCTATATTTGTGCAAGTCGTGGTCTATGGTCGCAAACATGGAGTGGTCCATGCCAAACGATTCATAAAACAGAGGGTACTTGTCACGCTTTCGGTTGCTGGCGCTGCTGGCATATATCTCGTCGTAGAACTCGGGGTCCGAGACGTGGAGCTCGAACGGCGTTATGCGAATGATTGGCCCATATTTCTTATGGAGCTCAATGAGCTTGAAGGTATACTTGCCGCCAAGTATAAGATCATAGTAGAGTTCATACCTAGGGGCAATCATTAGAATATATACCAAGGCGCAAGTGGAACAGGCCATTACCAGGATGTCAACGCGGCAATCTTTGGGCCAGGAAACTTGCTCAACGGACTGAGGAATAAACGGTAAATTGATCCATACACAGTATACAGGGTCACAAAAATGAGGACCAGAGTAATAACTGCATGGTTTTCCCAGTCGAAGAGCTCCATGGATGTAGTTTCGACGATATCGTATTGATTTTAGAGGAGAATCGATGATATAAAGTTACAGTACTAAGTGATACAGCAAAACAATGAGGGGTAATGGGTAGACATATATAGCGGAGATATAAGGCCATGCGAGGGACAGAGACAATATAGGCAAGGGAACAGGAAGGGGGTGATAAGTGACATATAAGACACCTACAATCCATCAAACGAAGGGGTTGGCTGAAGTTCAGCGCCATAATTCCAACAGATCGGTTCAGGCTTTCCACATCAGGTAGGCCGGGGTTCAGGCACTGTCTTGAGGCAGAATAGAGGGCCGAAGAGAAGGAATATGTGATACATAGCCAATGAGCTGCCCTAGGTGTCGTTTGAAGAGATTCCAGAAAGCTGGGATGAGGGGAGGAGGGAGAGAGATGTGGCGGCTCGCACGGCCCTGAAGGAATATCGTTTGTTGGATGCCACCCTGCGGCTGCTGCCCCCAGAAAGTGACCAACATAATCTACAGGATGTCGGTTGGTTGAATATACAGTCCTTCGGAAGCCACCCACACCGATGTATCGGCTCAACACAGCCGGCTCAGCTCAGCTCGGTCAGCTTAGTATACCATCTCGGACCGGTCAGGTCAGCATCGCAATATAAAATCCAAGCGAAGCAATGCGGCTAACATGTGAATATCTGCCTTGTCTCATTGGTATGCGTATACGTGGTACGAGTACTCTGCTTAGGCAAGGGAGTGTTTGACTGAAAGAAACTCGGGCCGTGTTCTTGTCACATTTAGGCTTCTGGTAGGTGATAGGAAAAGGTCGAGATGCAGTAGCAGGCGCCACTAACATTCCATCCGACACGGGCGGCGCCACTGTCTCACCCCTTCGGGGTGCGATTTCCTCGTTGAGACAAAACGGGCATGGGATGAGACTAGAAAGAACTATTTGATCATGCAGTGCAGTTTGTAAAAGCAAGCCCAGTACCATAGTTGGCAAGCCGAGCAGAAAGCCACAGTAGCAACAATAGCCACAGTAGAGCCACGATAATGCGCTGGCCAAATAGAATTGCAGACTTGTACTTTAACCGTTGATATGATTGATCTGAAGAAATGATGTGCGACCAGCATTCGTAGCGTGGGCATGCGCTACTGTGGTACGCCTACAAGGCTGGAATGATATTATAGTATTAATACTTCCATTAATATCTCAATAATGCCCCGAACTGGCATCAAGATACGACGGACACAGTAATAAGTACAGTAAGCAGTAAGACGATACCCGGCGCTTTCTCCGCGTTTTCAGTTTTTGACATAAGGTACGTACCGTATGTGCGTAAGTGCTTACATTGACCCATCATATAGACTCCTAGCAAACATCCAATCGCAAAAATAAAAATCCGGGGCAACAAGAAGCTTAAGATACTACAGTATCTTGTTTTAATATTATCTAACTAGTTATAATTCTTGTTATTTGTTGATTAAGGTAGGAGGGACAAGAGCTGAAATATACAATACGGCGTCGTACCGCAGAGAAACGAAACCTCGGCTAGAGACAGAATCGAAGCTAGGGAGAATTTACGAACAATGAACCCCGCAACACATCAATTGGGGCCTTGGGGCTATGGAGTATGGGCCATTTGGGACCCTGCTACAGTAGCTCCTTGCGGGGAATTCAATAGAAATGGGAATATCCAAAGTAGCTTTGTTAGCTGAGTGGGAAGTAGGTATATCGCAGTCAGTGCCGCGAATTATACTATATTGAACTCGGGCTTATCGATAGCAACATAACGCGCATCAACTCAGACATCGCCATTGCTATGCAAGCGCCAATTTTTTCCTTTTCTCTCTCTTGAACTTCCTCAAAACTTCTGCCTGGGACGATCCACGGTCATTTGGGTAATTATTAGTTCGTTGTATACGCAACTGTACACGCAGACTGAGTACGCAGCCGATCGGGGCCTGGCAGTTTTCTAGCGGACCCATGTCAAAATATTTCATGTGATAAACGAGAAGGGACATGACTAGCTGCAGATAAAAGACCAGCAATATCAACCCTCAAATCCTCATTGAAGGGCATCATTCACCCACAATAGTCTCTAACCCCTCCGGACGCGCTCATCATGTCTACCAGCCAAACCCCCGGCAAGGCCGACTACGATGTGATCATCATTGGCGCAGGCATCTCCGGCATCAATGCCGCCTACCGCGTGCAGACGGAGCTTCCAAATGCCAAATATACGATTCTAGAAGCCCGCCACACCATGGGCGGGACTTGGGACCTCTTCCAGTTCCCCGGTGTGCGCTCCGATTCTGATCTACACACCTTCGGGTTCCAATGGCGACCATGGCAGGCTAAGAAGGCCTACGCCGATGGCAAAATGATCTTGGACTACGTGAAAGACGCGGCTGAAACCTACGGTATTGACAAGAAAATTCAATACCACCACCATTTAGAGGCGGCGGATTGGTCCTCTGCCGACCAGCTCTGGAACCTCCAGATCACCGCCAATGGAGAGCCCAAGACGCTCACCGCTCATTTCTGCATCATGAGCACGGGGTACTACAATTACACCAAGCCGCTTGATGTCGATATCCCTGGGATTGAGAACTTCAAAGGGACTATTGTGCACCCCCAGTTCTGGCCGCAGGACCTAGACTACACGGACAAAAACATGGTCGTTATCGGCTCCGGCGCCACGGCCGTCACGCTCCTCCCCGTCGTCGCCGAGACCGCCAAACACGTAACCATGCTCCAGCGCTCCCCCACCTACATCCTCGTGCGCTCCTCAAACACCATTCAAGAGCGCATCTTTCACGCCGTGCTACCGCGTTGGCTCGCGCTGAAGCTGGTCAGATGGACGTGGATCATCCTCCCCTGGATCTTCTTCCGCTTCTGCAAAGCCTTCCCCGCCGCGGCGAAGTCCCTCATGCTGGCTCTTACCAAGATGCACTTGCCGAAGGGCACGAAGATGGAGCCGGATTGGGTACCGTCTTACAACCCCTGGGAGCAACGCCTCTGCACCAGCCCTGACGCGGATTTCTTCTTGGGCTTGAAGACGGGGAAGTCGGATGTGGTAACGGGGACTATCGACAACGTGTCCGCGGACACAATTACCCTCCATGACGGCCGCACCCTGCACCCGGACATTATTGTCACAGCCACCGGTCTGCGCCTCTGCTTCGCCGGCGCGGTCGCTCTCTCCGTTGATGGTGTGAAGATCGATTCTCCGACCAAATACGTCTGGAAAGGGATGATGATGCAAGACCTCCCTAACATGGCCTTCCCCGTCGGGTACCTGCATTCCTCGTGGACTCTCGGCGCCGACGCTACGGCAAAAATGGTGTGTCGCCTCATCAAGCATATGCAGAGCAAGCAAATCAGCGCGGCGATCCCGAGGCTGAGTCTAGGTGGGAAGGAGGACATGGGGGATAAGGCATATCACATGTCGAGTACGTATATGCAGCGTGGAATGTCGACTGTGCCAAGAGGAGGGGATAGGGGACCCTGGTGGACGAGGAATTATTTGTGGCAGGAGCTGGTTGCGGCGAAGTGGGGGAATTTGACGAATGGGTTGGAGTTTGTCGGGGGGTCGAGGTGGGGAGTTGGTAAGGATAACTAAGGGAAGGTGTGAAGGGAGAGCTGGAGGGATCATTTCTGAGATGTTGTATTTGGACTATCAGGCCTGATTGGTATAGATACCCTGTTCTATAATATAATACACGTATTTTCTGTCTTAATAATTACCATGATGGAAAGCCCCTTGCGTCCACAGCGCTCTCAATTTACAGTCTCCAGCAATGTCTAGAATATAAAAACGCCTTGTGTTTCTAGGAAATGGACTGCTATCAACAACCACACTTCCAACTGCCCAGAGCACAGTTACGGCACAAAGCACAGATACGGTTGGAGTGCAAAGAAGGTCTGAAATAAAAAATATCAATACCGACGCTGACCGAGGATGGCCTCGCAATATACCATGTAAGTGGTAGGAAATAAGGGGGTGAGAAAGAAGAGATAGCAACAATTGGTTCGTGAGAAAGTGACTGGTGGCAAGAAGGAGGCGGTGAGAAATGGAGACTAATTCGGATGCATGCATCCAGAGTGTCTCTGTTCTGTATCAACGTCTCGAACACTGGTGTCGTACAAAGCGGCTCAGCTTACCACGCTACTTCGGCAAGTTGCATATGCATTTTCCCAACGGGCCGTTCAGTTGAAAACGGCCCCCTTGCCTTATATAGCCCCCGCGTAAAGCAAGGGGTCGATCGAAAGGCGGGCCAGGAACAGAATCACACAATGTACCCACATCAGCTTACAACTGCGCAGCAAGCGACTCAATGTAGCAAATGTATCACAGCTCAATTAAGCTGTCTTCTCATGCTGATTCCATTTCTCTGATATATACGCCTCATTATGCTCAGGGTATCCCTTCCGCCCCCGTACCTCCCGAAAATCATCGTCGGAGACCACCAAATGCTAATGTACAGTGTATGCGTGCCTGGAAAAACTCCGTCATCCCAATCACTCCTTCTCCGCTGCCTCACCATTGCCCTCTGCCATAGTGGTATCATCACCCTCTACCACCTCGCTCGCAGCCTCGGTTGCACCCTGACCCTCATCACCGGCAGATGCTTCCTCGGCAGCAGTGTCGTCGGCTTGGAAGATGTACTTCTCAAGCTCTTCGAACGTCTCCGTCAAGTTGTCATTAACAAGGACCTTGTCATGGAAGCCTTCGATCTCAGCCTGTTTGATCTCCTCGGCCGCGGTTTCAAGCCTCTGCTTAACCTTCTCATCGTCGTCCGTGCTACGCGCACGCAGGCGCTTCTCTAGCTCCTCCACACTCGGCGCGTTGAGGAAGATGAATCGGGCGGCGTAGGATTGGTCTTTTAGCTGTTGGATGCCCTTTGTTTTGTTAGTAGATGTTATATGGTTAGGGAATAAAGATACTTACATGGAAGTCCATCTCCATAACCGGGACCTTGCCCGACGCCACGATGCCCTCCACGATCTTCTTGCTGGTACCGTAGTCATTGCCGTTGAAGTTGTTGAACTCGAGGAACTGGTCGCCGTCGCGCATCATGGCGTACGTCTCAGGGGTGATGAAGTTGTAGTGAGTCCCGTCGACTTCACCTACCCGTGGCGCGCGCGTGGTGTGGGAAGCCTTGCGGCCAAAGAGTTTGGGGTGTTTGTCGATGAGCATGGAGATGAGGGTGCCCTTTCCGACACCACCGGGGCCAGAGATGACCACGGGGCGTCGGTCTACGGGTGAGATATCAGTGGCGCCGTCCAAATTCATATTGTCGGTGGGGCTGCTTGTGTCTTTGTCGACCTCAACGTCAACCACAGGTTGTTTATCCTCAAATATATAATCGATCTTTTCTGAGTCGTCGATCTTATCAAAGGCAGCTAACTTTGTTTTGCTAGCGATCCTCAGAGCTCTCCAGGTTTTGCTTGCTTTGCCGTAGATAGCAGCTTCCTTTGTGTCGTCGTTGGTTGGCATGTCAATCTCCATTTCATCGAGCGCGATTTTATCTTTGAAGCTCGCTAAAGGAGGTAGCGAATAACGAGACGGATCCTTCAATCGCTCCATGCCTATGATTCCATCCGCCTCACTCAGAAATCCAAGTTCGAGCGAGCCCATCGGTTTCGGCCGTAGCCGCTTATTCGTGGTGATCTTTTTTGCTGTAGCTTTCGCGGAGAGATACTCTTCTGGTGTTACGGCTGGCCGCGCTATGGACGGACAGCTTTCGATCTTCCAGCGCACCCAGTGTTTGTCTCGTGATAAAACCGTTTCAACCATCCGGTAGAAAAATGGCCCGTCATAGCCCTGTTTTAGATAGTCGGCTATAGACTTTTTGGTATCCATAGCCCATTTTACATCTTCGTCGCTGAGAATCTGATCTTGGTACATTACTGAGAGGTTTTGTTTCGTAGTGGTCGACTGCTTCTCCTTCGCTTTGCTTCCAAGCGATATGAGGAAATCCATGATAATAAGTGCCTGAACCAAAATATGGCGACGAAATGAAAGGTCCTTGATCTCAAGTTCGAACAGATCTCTGCTGGTAAGATACTTGGGATTAAAGGTGTGGGCCAAGTCATCATCCTCCTGTCCTCGCTTTCGCTTGATGCCCCTATTTTCATCGTCGACAGGCCTGGAAGGACCGCGATGGTTTGACTCGTTTTGCACCGACCTAAACGCTGTAATTGTTGAATTTAACCCTTCTTTGAACTCTTTGAACCGCTGGGTGTCGAACAGTCCTTTCGGTTGGCTGAAGCTCTGCTGCAGAGACCAGAAAATGGGATATAGATCGTCGGAACTCAACGGCTGTTCTGATTGAGCAGTTGGAGCAGAATTGAAAGCCACCTTCTTAGCTTCTCCACTCGCTGGTGTATCTGCAGCGGGTCCAGTAGGTGTAGGTTTAACATCCGTATCAACCTCCATCTGGTCCCCCTGGGCTTCCCCCTTCGCGGGTATTTGGTCGAAAGTTGTCACATTCTCCACGTGGTATTCGCCTCTCAGGTTCACAGAGCTCTTGTCACCCAGAGGGAAACTCTGAAACATGAAGATGAAAACCCGTCCACAGAATGCCGTATCCTCCGCCCGTGAGAGCCGCCGTAACAGCTCATTGCAACTTCTCAGTATGACCAATTTCTTTCCTGCAAAGTCCTTTGCAATTATGCGCTCTCGTCTGGACTCTAAGTAGTCCAGTATCTTACGACAACCGGCGATAGTCTGGCTGTCGAGGAGCTCTTCGATAAGCCAGAAGAGCAGGGCGGGGTCGCATTGTCCGTCATCGGAGAGAGTCGATACTATATCCAATAAATTCCACACTTGGACGAACTGGGGTTGTTCTATTGAATAAGTGGCCTAGTCCTGGTTAGAATCGTCCATTGCTCGCATGTTGTAGGGATCCTCACCAGGAGATCGATGAAGGTGTCCCGGACAGCTGTTTCAATGACCGCATATCGTGTCGATTTCTTCGAATCGCGTCCCTCCGCAAAGCTCGGTATCTCTTGTAGTCGCCGAAACTCCTCTTCAATGTCTGCTTTCAATATGGGCGGCTCGATACCGTTTGTTCGTTTAACTTCATTAGCCTGCGCCAGCATATCCCCCAGGAGCCCCTTGCACAGATTGACCGCCTCCACTTCGAGAGCCGCCATAACGATTCACATGCGGCGCAACGCCAATCTCAAGTATTTGAGTTTGGGTTACGTCTGTTGTTGTCGAGTGAGGCGCAATTTGCTCGACGAATGCCCAATCTAGCATTCTTGAGGCTCTAGAATTACCTACCAGCGGCGGGCGGCACTAGACCGAAACCTTAATTCACCAAGTCACATGACGTAGATTTTGGTGCTTGACCATCATAACGCGGTTCAACTTCAGACCATGAAGTTTAGCGTGTTGCGCAAACATCAATCGCCAACCGCAATTCCTCTACGACAATGGCGCCGAGGACGAGGGGCCCCGCGGAGCCTCGCAAGGAGGTGGATGATGGCCGGCCTACTGTCGCCGACCTTCAAGGCGAGAGTCCATTCGCGCAACTCGCAAAGAAACACTGGCTCAAGCCAGGCAAGAAATCTGCGAAAGTGAAAATAAAGCCGCAGGTGCTGAAGAAGGAAATTTGGGATGTTCTTGAGCAGGAAGGCTTCTCGTACAAGACCCTCCTGGTTCTTGAGAATCTGCAAATCCTCGAGAGGTATGCTCAACAAACAGCTCCTGTTTCGCTCATTCTAACTGTACTGCAGCTATCTATGGCCTGGGTTTTCGGATGATGCCTCCAATCATCATGTACTCCTAATCGTTTTGATTTCTAATGTTCGCAGTCGGGAGCATTTGCCTGTGTGGAGTGAGTGAAGACCTCTGTCCCGCATGATTCTTTGGTTGGAAACTGACAATCGCAGATATATACTCCGATAACCCCACCGATTTTTCATTACTATTTCGACGCATACTCTCAATGACTCTGGATAATACCCTTTCGCCAAACATACGAACACACCTTCTCTCTTTTATAATAAGCGCCTTCCAATCCCTAGACAGTGGCATTGTCCGAAAAGAGTGTGCTCCACTGGTTTCGATAGCCATCTGGCATAACCTTTCGAGTGAGAAGAAACGAAACAATAAACTCGATGAGAGCGTCCAGTTGAGAAAAGTTTGGAGGGCGTCCGGCAAACGATATGAGGCTGCAGATGATACAACGAAGGCAAGGCTCCGTTTCGAGCGGTCATGGCTGTACGCAATGCTCCTCGATTTCTTCAGTCAATTGCAGGACACGAAGAACAAAGCGGAGAATCTCTTATATTGCGAACGATTCCTCGAGCTGCTGTCCGACTTTCAAAGTCAGCTGCCTACCCGGAGATTTGTCAATACGCTGCTACAAGACTTGAACACACTGCCTCTTATCAGGTTATCGCCATTGTTCAACGATGAAGGCAGTGGGCTATTGCGAGATCTCTATGGCCTGTTGAAGCATTATACCCACTTCTCCCTCGACGACCACACTGGAATCCAGTATACCGGAGAGGAGACATACGAACGCCATTGCACACAACTTGGGCGTCTGCAGCGCGCTGCTCTTAAACACTTCAAAGATAAGCTCACGATTCTTGCCCTATCAAACTATGGCTCTATCGAAAAGCGAGAGGATCTTGAGGGTCACCTAGAAACGCTGTCAGACGATGAGCTCAGAACTTATTGCGAGCTGCTTGACCTCCGTGTATCATACCCAGATTCAACCAATGTTACAAGCGATCGCTCGTTTTTAATGGAGGTTCTCGTGTCTACATTTGAGAGACGTAAGACATTCCAGGACACCGCCCGAGATCTCAGTATTCTGCCAACAGAAGAAACACTGTTTGAACCAACATTATTACGAAATGAGAGCTACAATGGATCTCAGCCGTTAGCTCTTCCAAAACTCAACTTGCAGTACTTGACGGTTGGCGACTTCTTATGGCGTTCATTTATCTTACACCGCTGCGAATCCTTTTTCGAAATCCGCAAAGATATAGAAGATACCCTTAAACGGTTGAGGCCACAAACGAGCCGAACAGGAGAAACGAAGTTTGACGGGTTCTCAAAGATGGCTCTACCCATCTCAAAGCCCGCTATTCTAGAGGTTGTGCCCCCACTTGTCGGTGAGGCGAAGCCTGCTGCAGTGAAGGCAGAGATCGCTCTCGATGTGAGCCGTCTTGCAGAGAATATACGTCGAGAATGGGAGTCGTTGCGACCAGATGATATAGTTTTTCTTCTGGCTATAAACCTTTCTGATCGTAGTAACATGATCTCAAACGGCGAATCAAAAATTAGTGATCAGCAAAAACTAGGCATAAGGCACATTCGAGCGGCCGAGGTTACTCAAGTACTGGATGACAATGGGCGTCCCATGAGAGACTTCAACGGGCAGGCTAATGGCCGTGGGCAAGCACGGCTTCGTCGGCTGCATGTCAAGCTTGACGCTGCTATGTACAAGCAGGACTTGGATAGCGCTGCAGCGGGCAAGCCTGATGTCTACGAATCGATCAATGTTGTTGTGCGAAGGAGAGGTCGGGAGAACAACTTCAAGTCGGTTTTGGAGTCTATTCAAAGCCTGACATTGTCTGACGTTCCACTTGCACCGTGGCTTCACGAGGTCTTCCTTGGCTACGGCGATCCGGCAGGAGCAACATACCCGCGGTTAGCCAACAAGATCAAAAAGGTGGACTATCGCGATACATTTCTCAATTGGCACCATCTGATAGAGAGTTTACCTGGAAAGACGGTAGAGCCCAATGAAGAGGCAAGCGGCAGCTTTGGTCCTCCTTACGTCCTCCAGACTAACGAGGGCATATCCGTGCCAACCCCTACCAAGCCTTCAAAGAAGAGACGCCGTGACCAGGTGGATACTCCAGCAAATGTTGCCCCTCCAGTTGTCGAGGTCTCTACTTACAAGCCGCCGAACACTGGGCCATACCCGATGGACGAAGTCAAACTGAATCACGTTCGCTTCACACCAGCCCAGGTTGATGCCATCCTTTCTGGAACACAGCCAGGACTTACTGTAATCATTGGCCCTCCTGGAACCGGCAAAACCGACGTTGCAACTCAAATCATCAATAACATATACCACAACTTTCCCAAGCAGAGGACGCTGCTTATTGCACACAGCAACCAAGCCCTCAACCAGCTCTTCCAGAAAATTGTGGCTCTAGATATTGATGAGAGGCATCTTCTTCGCCTGGGACATGGTGAAGAAGAGCTCGATACTGAGAGCAACTTCAGCAAGCATGGTCGTGTGGAGTCTTTCCTGGAGAATAGAGACAGATATTTGCTTGAAGTGGACCGCCTAGCTGCCAATTTCGGGGCGCCTGGAGCGCATGGAAGCTCCGCTGAAACCGCAGGATATTTCAACTCCGTCTATGTCCAGCCTGCCTGGGCTAGATTCCAAGAAGCACTCAAGGATCCGGAGATAACCAAGGAAACTGTCATTGAGCAGTTCCCATACCACCACTACTTCTCTAATGCCCCGCAACCGCTTTTCCCTGCTGAAGCGGATAAAGAGAGCGTCATTGAGATTGCCAGCGGTTGCAATTATCACGTCTCCAAGATTTTTACCGAACTTGCCGACGTGAGGCCTTTCGAAATACTTCGCCGAGATCGCGATAAGGCAAACTACCTTCTCACAAACGAGGCGCGTATTATTGCCATGACATCAACGCATGCGGCAATGCGCCGACGAGAAATTGCTGATCTTGGGTTCCACTATGACAATGTTATCGTCGAAGAAGCGGCCCAGATCACTGAGATCGAAAACTTTATTCCCCTTGCGCTTCAGGCCCCGAAGAACGAGATGATGCCCCTCCAGCGCGTCGTTCTCTGTGGCGACCACTTCCAAAACTCCCCAATCGTGCAAAATCTCGCCTTCCGCCAGTACGCAAACCTAGAGCAGTCGCTCTTCTCTCGTCTCGTTCGTCTTGGTGTTCCTACTGTCATTCTTGACAAGCAGGGTCGTGCGCGCCCATCCATCGCCGAACTTTACCAATGGCGCTACCCTCATCTTGGTAATCTTCCGCTTGTTGAGACTGGCCCAGAGTTCCAGAAGTCCAATGCTGGGTTCAGATATGATTACCAATTCATCAACGTGCCAGATTACAAGGGCAACGGCGAGTCCGAGCCGACTCCTCACTTCATCCAAAATCTGGGTGAAGCCGAATACGCCGTGGCAATCTTCCAGTACATGCGACTGCTCGGATACCCCGCCTCTAAAATCAGCATTTTGACCACCTATGCTGGTCAGCGCGCTCTGATCAAGGACGTGCTCACCCACAGATGCGCGAAGAACCCCATTTTCGGACTCCCCAAGATCGTCACTACAGTCGACAAGTACCAGGGCGAGCAGAATGACCGTAAGTTATCCTAGCTTCCCATAAATGGCTACTCCCACTAACTCCTTTCTAGACGTCATTCTCTCTCTCACCCGCACTTCCCGCGTCGGCTACCTTCGCGACGTGAGGAGATTGACTGTAGCCCTATCCCGCGCCCGTCTTGGACTATACATCCTCGGCCGCCGCGAGGTCTTCGAATCGTGCTTCGAGCTCCAGCAGGCCTTTGAGATTCTCTTCCGGCGCCCAGACAAGCTCATGCTCGTCACCGGCGAGCTCTGGCCCTCGCAACGCACCATCGCGGAAGAGGCAGACGATGTGGAGGTTCCGGGCGTGACGCCCATGGAGGGCGTTGAGCACCTGGGCCAATACGTGTTCGAGATGACGAACGCGAAGGTGCAGCAGTTGCGTGCTGAGAGGGGTCTGGGAGAGGACGTCGATGTCCTAGCCGCTGTTCAGGAGATGGATGAGGAGGAAGCTGCTGTCGGCGATGTCGATGGCGTTGATGGCGAGGTGGAAACTCCCGTGGATGGCTTTGAGGCGGAGGAATAAGGAGTTAACGGGTTGTGGGGGGCAAGTGTATACTGAGTGAGTGGGTAGGCAATGTTGGGGTTTGATCATGGGAATGGCGCAAATTTTGATTTTCCCTGGATACGGGGTGGTGGGTTTTTCACGAGTTGCGGTTTTGGCAGTCTGTGAAAAGTAGTGTGTGGAATATTAGCGGTGGCCTGCAGTTGCGCCTTTGTAATCTGTATGCACATATATTTGCCTGATTTGAACGTCCCTGTCTGATGTGCTTGTGCTTCACTTAGTGTTCGCCGCTCAAAAGGTTCCCTTTGAGGATTTCACTGGGAGGGCGGAGAACTGCATTTTACTAACATGACATGCAAGGAGTATGCACACACAGAACAGCACACAAATCACGCAGAAATGTTACACCTTTGACAGTTTATTCACAGGCACGTACGCGTATATGACTTAAAAGGTTTTGAAATAACTGCCTAGTTGATTGCTCGCGAGACACCTATTAAAGCAAGAAAGCTGGCCGGCTCGATTTATCGAATTAGATATAGTACAGTGTATCCTCTCCTACCCACCCGATACCACCTTCTCCCCACCCCCTCGCGCACCACATCGTTGGCGACCGACAAAGTGCATGAGAGAGAGGCGATTGAAGAGTGTCCGAGCTTACCCTCACCATCTCGCAAACCCCGGGAACCAGAGAACGACGAAACGCCTCTGAACCCGTTTTTCACCAACCCAGAATATCTCTCCCATCACTGTCTTTCTCTCTTTCTTAGTTCTCTCTCTTCGTCTCCCCGCTAAATTACACGGCCGGCCGGCCCAAACACAGCCCAACTCGGAAAAGGAAACGAATATGTCGATCTAGCAGCAAGAGCGCCCCGGTTATGAAAAATTGAACTATTGACACAAAAGCTTTTGTGCAGGCTCGCCCTCTTGGCGAATCTCTCGTCTGCTCCGGCAAGGAAAAGAAGGAGAAACCAATCGCGATTATTTTCGAAAGTGTAAAAAAGCAACCCGTCGGTAAAAAAATCGTCCGCGTCCTTTATATCCAGAGTAGATCGAGGGGATGTCGATGTGCTGAGGAAGAGACGGGATACGGTTTCGACGAGAACAGAGACATTAAAAAGAGGTAAGGCCCTTCCCGGATAGGACCTAATGCGGGACCGAAGTTCTATAAGCCGATCTGAGGTATCATTGAGACTGAGAAAGCAACTTTTAACACACGTGTTGGAATGAAACCCGCCGGAAATGCATGGAGAAAGAAAGCCCGCAGTCTAGGCACAGAAATTGGGATGCAAGACGCTATGACACGAATGGCGCTCAAAATCTACTCCTCCTTCTTCTCTCCTGACTGGGCTGATGCAAGATCAGTCTTGGTCAGTTCTGGAGAAGCCGCAGGAGGAGGGGATGCTGGGTTCTCCGGTTCGTGATCGTTCAGGTCACCGAGGAGGCTGAACGCATTGATGGTCGCGACAGGCTCCTTCTCCTTCTGTTGTGGTGGGGTTCCAGTGCGGGATGATGCTCCAGAGTCGTCTCCGGTTCTGGACAGCGACCCTCCTGGTCCCATCTTGCGTCCGCTGTTGCTTCTCGACGAGAACATCGACGTAGGGGCAAACGACATTGGTGCACCGGAAGCTCTGCTGGCTCCCTTGTTTGTCAACCGACGGAGATCATCAGTGGCAACGGTGTTCTTCGAGTAATCAATCGGGGGCTGGTTGCCGTATTGGTTGGAGAAGTTTCTCGAATCACCACGGCCAGGTTGCATACGGCCTCCACCACCACCACGGGGTCCACGTGCATTCTCAGCAGCCTTCTGTGCGGCAGCAGCCTCAGCCTAAGTAATGTTAGTTTCTGTGAACACAAATTACGAATCGGAATTCTTACCTCTGTGCGAATTTCCTCAAGCGTCTTAGGGCCCTTGTTGGCCTCCTTTGACACCCATCTCTTCTTACGGAGATCGACGATATCCATAAGCATGAACTTGAGACGGCTGGGCAATTCTGGGGTATCAGTCATGGCCACGATGCGGCTAAAGTAGATATCCATCATTGGCTTGCCCTTCTCAGTGCTGTCCAGGTTGCCTCCGATGGTCTTCAGGAGCTTGGTCAGCGACTCAATCTCAGCCTCATCAGGAATACCAGTGTAGTCGACAAGCTTCTTAACACACTCGTGCATGATACGCTCAGTAAGCATGCCAAGCTTGTAAAGCTCACCGATGAACTGGACGAGACCAAGACCACGTCTCTTGGCAGCGGCCTCGATGTAGTAGGCGTCGGAAAGCATGGCAGCCTCCTCGGTCTTCTCCTCGCCGCGTTCGCCCTCTGGCTTGTCGCCGAGGTCCATCTTCCATCCACGCTCGAACTCCTCCTGACATCTGTTGAGGAGGTACTTGCGGAAGAGGTTACCACCCGAAACAACGTTGCCGTTCTTGTCGAGAATGCTCTCATCCTTGATCTCGGGGCTCATGGTCTCAAGCATGCGCTTGCAGAACTTGGCGTACATAGAAGCCCAGTGAGCCTCATCAGTAGCCTTCTCGAAAGTGAGCTGGATGACTTGGCGCAGGGTGCGTCCATCGGCCTCGTCCTTGGACTGAGCCGCGATAGTAAGAATCTGATCTGCGATCTTGTCGAACTTCTCGGGCGTCATCTTGTTGAGAGCAGCCTTGACCTTACGCTGGACCATATCCGGCTCCATGTGCGTAGAACCACCTGCGGCACCTGGAGCGGGTCCGGCGGCACCAGTAGCGGATTGAGCTGCAAGACTGCGTGGCTTCCATCCGGTGGATGTGACCTCGATAGGCTTCAGAACCATACCAGCGGTAAGAGGCATCTTCTTCTCTGCCTCAACATTGTGCTTGCTGGCGTTATCACGCTTGCTGCCTTGGCGTCCGCCACGGCTAGGGTTGGTGTTACGCGGCGACTGGGGCTGGCCCATACCCGAGGGCTGTCTGCCAGGTCCCATACCACCAGGGAATGTTCCGGTGCTTCTGAAGTTGCCGGACATTGGGTTTGCACCAGCTGGGCGTGGCATGGTGCCTTGAGACATCTCGAAGCGTTGCTGCGAAGTGGTTCCGGGAGGAAGAGTCTTGCCAACACCGAATGTACCCATGGTGAAAGCACCAGGAGCACGGTTGGAACCCTGGCGTGGGCCCATGCCGCCTGGGGTTCTTGAAGAGCCAGCACGGGATGATCCTCCGTCACCATCGCCAATCAAGGCCTTAATCTGGGACTCGAATTCAAGAGATGGCTTCTCGGTGAAAACCTTCTGGAATTGAAGTAAGAACTCCTTGTCGTACTTGAAGCTCTTACCCTTGCTTGCAACAGCAGTGTTAAGAGCTGGGTTGGGCGAAGAGATGTTTGGTGGGTAAATGGAGGAGTCCAAGACAGAGAGGAATCTGGCAGACTTCAGAGACTGAAGTGCTGCGCTTGGCTGCGGCGGCTCGACTGGCTTGGTGTTGAGAGGAGCAAGGTTAAGCGCTGCAGGCTTAGTCTTCTTCTCGCCGCCCAAAACCTTTGGTGGGGGACCCATCGAGTCATCTGAAGCTGGAGTAGATGCTCCGCTCTCGCTTCCGAGCTTGAGAGCAGAGAGCTTGGATGCCAGGGTGCTTGGTGTAAGCGGGGCAGCATCAGCCTTGGAGTCGGTAGACGCAGGCTTAACTTCAATTCCAGCAGCCTTAGCCTCAGCATCCTTGCGCTTTTGCTCGCGCTCATCCTCAATACGCTCCATCTCACGCTCTTGCTCCTTGAGCTTGCGGTCATTCTCCTCTGCAAGCGCCTTGTTCTTCTCAGCGTTGGCAGCATCATTCTTGGCCTTCTCAGCAGCACGCTTGGCAAGCACCTCAGCTTCAGCCTTCTCACGAGCGGCTTCGGCCTCCTCCATTTCCTGGATCTGCCTCTCGAGCTCATCCTCGGCATCTTGCTTCGCCTTGGCAGCAGCTGCCGCGGCATCAGCCTCAGAGGTATCCTCCTTCTTCTCTTCGGTCACCTTAACCTCAGCGGCCTTTGGTTTCGCAGCCTCAGAATCGGTTCCCTCAGCATCCGAAGCCTTGGCATCTTCACCCTCTGCAGCTCTGCGAACTCTGTCCTTGAATTCTTGCATGACAGTCTCGTCTCTCTTGCTGTCAGTGCGAGCGTGCTGTGGTGTGGCGGCCTTTGGTGGTGGTGTAGGTGTGGAAACAACTACTGGAGGAGTCTTGGAGGAGTGGTTGCTTGGAACGGGCGATGCCGGTGGCTTTGCCGAAGGCAGTTTGACGATGTCACCATCGGGGTTCTTGATGACAATTGCCGCACTTCTACGGGTGGTGCGCTGGAAAGTGCTGGGGGTGGTAGCGGTCTTTGGCTGGGGAGTTTGGTGAATCACGGACGGCGGCATCGAAGGAGTTTGGGGCTGTCCCAAGCTTGAGTTTGGTCTTTCAGACATTTGCGAAGGTGTGCGCGACATTGCTTGAGGTTGTGGCTGGTTTTGGTATTGGCCTGGGATGAATGGTTGTTGGTAGCCTGGCTGGGGAGATTGGGGCTGGCCGGGCATGCCCTGCATGTACTGCATTTGAGGGTACATAGCGTATGGGGAAGGCACAGGCATACCGCTCATACGGTCGTATGGAGGAGCTTGGTAGCCGTAGTTCTGTATGCTTGTTAGAATCTGGTCAAAGTTGCCACTCTCTGGCGACAAATCAATCTTTGCGGTACGTGGAGGGAAAAGGGGAACAGGGGGCAAGAGATGGTTGGCAGAGGCACTCCGCTCGGAGGTCTCCGGAATCTGCTCGAGTTGGTTTGGAAAATGTGGCCCAGGCAGGTCTCCATATGGCAACTTGGAATTATTTCCCGGGTTGGATTGCTGTTGATTAGTCTTCCCAGCAGCTTGCTGGCCATTCTTGGAAAACTTTTTGCCTGCCTTGCCTGACTTGTATGAATTTGAGGGGTGGAGTGAAGTAGAAGGGTTATGTACTTGAGGTTGTGGCATGTATTGAGGGTGGTATTGGCCATATTGCTGGGGGTTCTGCATTGGCATGACCTGGCCCATGTTCGGGGTGCTGGGAACCGAGTTGGTCAGCGCAGGGCTGCGGTTTGCCTGGTGTGGCGAGTTGGGGTACTGTGGCATAGGTCCTCCACGGCCAGGGAATGGTCCGGGCATGCCGCCACGGCCCTGGTTTGGAGCGCCGCGGAACTGGTGGTTGCCTTGCGGGTATCCCATCTGCTGGTTCTGGTAGGTGTTGCTGTAGCCACGGCCACGGCCGCCTTGTGGGTTGAAACCACCTCTGTTGGGACCACCCATGCCGCCTTCTCCGGAAAGTCTTCGGTCATGGCCAGGTTGAGCGCCTGGTGCAAGTGGTGCCTGTGGTACGGAAGCATGGCGCATGTGACGCTATAAAGAGAACATAGATTAGCGCGATGTATCAATAAAGAGAGCGTGAAAAATAACTTACATCGCCATCGCCACCTGGGTGACTACCAAAAGTCATCCCTGCGCTTTGAAGTCCCGCTGGGGGTCTGCCGCCACCGCTAGCTGTTGGCTGTGGAATTGGCGAAGGCGATTGCGCCGGAGATGTTACTCTCGGGTTGCTTGGAATCGCGATCGGTGCCGACGAGGTAGTCGACTGTGAGATCTGTGGGGTGCTATGGGTAGCAGCAGGAGACTCAGCCAGCGATCCGAACTGGATTGCTTTCGAGGAGCCGTTTGCGACATAGCCGCCGTTGATCGTGACGGAGCTCTTGCGGCTGTGGTCCATCGCGTTGCCGTTGCTGCTCGCAATGGCCGGGGTAGAAACTACCGGTACAGCAGGAGGTATCGACGATCTGCCATTCACTGGCGAGATTGACGAAGACTTTCCATGCTGTACCGGCGCGACATTGCCGACTGCCACGGCTGGGGACTGAGAGGACGAGCCCGTCGCGACTGGTGGCGACGAGACTGCTTTTCTGGTCGCCGAAGCGTAAGACTGAGCGGACTGCGACGCGCCGTTGTTGTTGGAAGCCGAGCTTGGGGGTTGGGCGGTCTGAGAGACGGAAGTCATAGAGTTGTCGACGTTGGTCTGGTGATAGATAATGACGTGTTGAGATGGCAAACGGGTTGGGATCCGTACGGGTTGATGTTGTCGAGCAGATGTCAAATCTGATCTCCGTTTCGTCCAAGGGAGTGTATTGAGATGAAGAGTCTGAGCGGAGATGTTCGAAACAATCGCAGTGGTCGAAGTTAATCGCACTTGTCCGTTGAAGGATTAATAAAAATTGAGGTTAACAGGGCGCAGGGCCGCTGAAATTCAAAGGAGAGTCGTGGACTCGTGGCGATCTGCAGGACAGTCGCGATCGAGATCTCTTGACGTGTGAGGAGTATCCGAAGATATGAAATGCGATCTCTCTAGTCCTTGCTAAAGGATAGAGATTCGCAGATTCTTGAGATGGGGGGGATTTGTGGTGTTGGGGTTTGTCGAAGACAAGAGGGTTGGAACAAAAAAAGAGCAAGAGGGCGAACAGGAAGAAATTTGATTTGGCTGGGCGGAGCTGGGAAAACGGGAAATCACGCTAGTCCTAAAAGCGTGACTTTGGCCTAAAGCGGTTACTGTATTACATGTGTGGTTGATAAATTAATATATTATTTTTATTTATGAGGATTGAAATAGGACGATAATTGGAATAATAGTGACTGAATAATTGCTGTGTACAGTAGGTATGGGAGCAGTGATTGCAACTATTTAGAAGAATTAATTACCGACGGTGAGGTTGAGTTTTGATTCAGGCGGCATTTTTGTGATTGTGTTGTGCGAGTATAGCCCAGTAATAACCGTATAACCCAGTATAAATAATAAGGCAATATTATTTTTATTACTTGCTGGGTCCGTCCGCGTATAGTCGTATAGTCCCTCACTCACGGAATCACAGTTACTAATCGACTACTATACCAAAAGGAATATTGTCGCAACATGTAGAGTACTCTTTAAAATACAAGGAGCAGCAGAATATAAAATCGAGGATTCTCTGAGGATTCTTTGAGGATTCTCTAGATTCTTTGATCATGTCTCGTTCTGCCTTCCCCCTTTGTTCCATTTCACTCGTCCATCTCTGATCAGATGCAGGGGCACAAGAAAGGGCTTTGTTGTTGTTTTATTCAGTTCACTCCTGAGTAGAATGCACTTCTTCTGTCTGGCAATGCAAATGCCAGCCAATATTGTTTTTGCTGGCCCTTGACAACACGTTTCTTCAAAGCGGCACTGAGATATAGATTTCACAGCCGTTGCTCTTGTTGCCTCGTTACCCTGTTACTCCTACATCCAGTACCCGAATGTGGACTCTCAGTGGGCTCTGTGGGCTCTCCACCTGAAACAACATATTCCTTAGATTGGGAGTTTAGTTTCTTAGCACTGTTCCTCAGGCAAGCTATGGCATCTCCTTTCCACGCACAAATGGAGAAGCCGGACTCGCCTCTACGCCTCTAGTCGCAAAAACCCACCATCAGTCGCGTACCAAAGCGCGCCAAATGCGTACCAAAAGTGACTTATTGCACTGATACATACATGCATAGTACACTACTGCGCGCACTAATCTACCAAATCTACCAAATCTGAGTCGCAAAAAGCAGCGTCCCGGGTAATGAATCACTTGTGTCTTATCCGCACATCTCGTTGGGCGGAAAGTCAAATTTCGCGCGAAGAGGCCAGAGGTCGTCATCATTTTCCACGAACGGAAGGAAAATCGACCGAAGGGGACTCCGCGGCACTTGATCGACGGGCAAGGCTGCGCGGTTTCTATTTTATTTTTATTTTTATTTTATTTTTGGGCAGGCACTTTTATTATTTTTTATGCGGCGCAGTTTCTTGACGCACTACGTATACGATGATACAAAGTGACTGACTGGACTGCTCGATACGACACATGCCAGCAATCCAGGGAAAGGGAGAAAGATGTCAGCCAGTCAATTCCCAGTGACTCCTGAGGCAAAACACGCAAAACACACTGGTGGCGAATCATTCTCACACATCTCACACAACTCCCACAATATGTCTTGCTATCCACCCCACAGTCGCCCGCGTCGGGGCTTGGTTCGCCAGTCTCGACTCACCGAAGTCATCCGATATCCCAGATATCCCAGTCGCTGTATCTCAAAGTGACTCCAAGTATGACACCGCGTACACGACCCAGCGCACTCTCAGCAGCACCGGTAGGGCGATCAGCAGCAGGGCAAGCACATACAGGGCAATACAAACGTTCAGGGTAACCTCTTGCATAGGGGATGGGATGTACGTCCATCTCCTGTGGCACGATGGGACGAAAGAAACCAGAGACCTACATACGTACCACACCGTACTCTCTACATCGCCTCCTCAACCACTCCGTCGGACCGCCACGCCTACGCCGCCTCACTGACCTCATCCCTCTAAACAAACACCCAAACTGATGCCTAAAACCACCATCCCTCGGGTCATCCACGGGCATCAATTATCAACTTTTCCACCCCCCTGTACTGCCTGACAATTACCCCCCGGAGCGCGATCCCTGGAGCCATATAGACACCGAACTGGACACATACGCCACTCATACCAGCGCGCACACACCACACAGAGCAAGGAGAGAAAGGTTATAAAAAATTACACGCAAGGGCGTACAATAAACCTCCACTGTGCTTCCGAGGACAGACAGGGCCAATGGGTCAAAAACAGCCATCGGTCAACCAACGCGACCCATCATCGCTCATTCCGGCGGGGAAAAAAAAAGGGCTCGCTCGCTTTGTGCCGCTTTTATTCCATGCCTGCTGAGAGAGAGGTATTTCGTGCCAGCTGAAATTCCGTGAATTTATTTCCTCTTGACTCAAATGCTAGAATGAGGAAGTCTCACGAAACGAGAACCACCGACTGTCCACACCAACTTACCATCTCTCCCATAACTCCGGCGCCAACATGTACCAGCACCCGCAAAGGCAAATCGGATATTAATAACTTATCTCCATCTCCATCCCCTCCCTCACATCCCCGTAGCATTCCCCACGTCCCATTCGTAAAATCCGCGCGCACGCACTACACGGCAGACGTCAGTAAGAGTCACAGCCAGCACGACAGCCATCCCCCGTCCATCCAAGGCTGTGTGCGCGCGAGTGCGTGTGAGTGCGATCCCAGAGCCGGGGATGACAGCCCTAGATATACATCCTTCAGTCCCCGGATCGCACGGGGGTTGCGCGCATCTATGTACTGTACTGTACCCGACGTGACTGGGTGGGCTGTGGCCCGTTCCGCCGCGGCCGCCGATGTGCTGGGATCTGGGGCTGATGTCATGTGCAGCAGCCCCCGAGGCGCGTATGCAGGCGGTGTACATCCGGATTGAGTGCGTGCATGGGTGGGGTCGGCGGTGATATGTATTTTAAAAACTTTGAGGATTTGGACGTATGGGGGGTGAGCGTTTGGAGATGGTTGAGGATCTTGAGATTTGTGTTGGTGATGGTTATTGGGATCCCGGAGAAGGGTTGGTAGGAATTATAATATAAGTGCTCTATAATTGTCTTGGTTAGTTATTTTGACGCGTTGTTCATGTGGTATTATATTTTGAGATAATGAATAGTGAATAGTGAATTATATTTTTATTATATTTTTATAACATATATCATTCTAATAATATATAGCATCCGAATCTATATAAATTCCATTTCGCTCAAAAATCCCATTCTAAATCCGTTTTCTCACTTATGTCCCAGTCTACATATTTGCCGTCTACTTCTCTCTAATATGCCGTCTAATAAATCCCCAATGTCTCCATCTATTCCGCAATATAAACCTTTAAAACCCAAAGGAAATATTAAGAGAGTGTGCTCCTTTCGTATATAGTTTGACCACCAGACCATACCCATCTACTCTAACTTCGCGCTCTTCGTCTTCTTGCTACGCAGCTTCATCATCAAGAAGACAAATCCATAGGTTGTTATGCAGAATAGCGCTGTAATCCCAGTCTATCATAAGGTTAGCAACTCAAATCTCTAGATGTGAAGGGAGCGTAAAAATGACTTACATCTCTCCACCCATACATCCTCTCATTGTAATTCAGAGTCTTCGCATACTCCCCTCCTGTCTTAAACGCGCAGTACTCGCAAGCAGTGGTACTCTCCGGATCAACCAAATACCCATATCCAGTCTCAAAGAACTTCGCCATATACTCTCCACAAGTTGTTCCATTAGGCGGGGCAAAGCTTGCGATATCCTTCGCTGAGCAAACCACATCAATATCGTATAGCGGCTGTGTTACCAAGCCGCCAATTAAGTAGTTGTAAGGATTCAAATAATACATCCAGTATTTCCAGAACACGGAGAGCTGCGAGTAAGGCTGCAGCACACCGGCAAAATTGATAAAAAACGCCGCGATAATGGTAGGGTTCAGCAGCGACGCGAAGAAGGGACTTGGAGAGATGGCGGCGATGCCTTGTCCGATGGCGGTATAGAGGAATTCGAAGAGGATCATCTGGAAAAATACCTGGCCGGAGGTGGAACCTGCGACGGTGAGTCCGATTGTGAAATACCAGCAGGCGAAGTAGAGGGTGCCGCAAATTACGAGATAAGGCATCTCTGCAATAAGCTGGGCGCTGACGAAGGCAATCCAGCTGTACATTTTTGACTGTGATTGCTATTAGTGGGAGTTCAAAACAAAGGAGTGATGTGACATACCTTCTTCTCGCGGGCCTCGAAAATATCACGGTAGTGCATGAAGAGAGGCTGAAGCTGGGCGATGACGCCGATAGCGACGAACAAAAAGTTGAAACAAGCCAGTAACGTTAGTTGCAAGTCGCTCGCACTGTTACCCAGCTTCCAAAATGTGAAGCCGGCGAATAATGAGGAGCTGACGTGAAGGAAAAACTTATTCCAGACGTAGGTTGGGTTTCTCCAAAGAGCAGTCTTCTGACGCGCTGTTACCAGTTTCAGTTGTGTCCAAAGCGGTGTGGCAAAGTCGCGGTCGTCAATCTTGAGAGTAGAAGGCTTGGATAGAGCATCGGCTTTGATTTCAGCCATATGCTCAACAACGCGAGTGTGTTCAGGGGACTCAAGCCATACGGAATGCCAGTCACGGCCGCCTCCGGCGGATCCAGAGACAACGTTAATAATATGCTCTGCCGGGTTCACATCGGGTTCACATGGCGCGCCATTCTCGGAGAAATAATCCAAAAGAATAGACGAATCCTTGCCAGTTTCTCCGAAGTAGACAGTTTGTCCGCCCTTTGCAAGGAGCAATAAGGTGTCAAACGATTCGAAGAGCGACGCTGAGGGCTGGTGAATAGTGCACAGCACTGCCTGTCCCGCTGCTGTAAGTCTTCGAAGAAAACGAACAATGTTGAAGGACGATTGGCCATCTAATCCTGATGTAGGCTCGTCGAGAAATAGAAGAATCGAGGGCTTAGCAGCTAATTCGACACCGATAGTAAGACGCTTGCGTTGCTCAATTGTAAGACCAGCGCCCGGGACACCAATGAGGGCATCTTGTATATCTTCGAGCTCAAGAAGCTTGATAATACTCTCGACGTAGTTGATCTTCTCCTGGTCCGGGGTATCCATTGGCTGTCTTAGGCGGGCAGAGAAGATAAGTGCCTCCCTAACAGTTGATGTGCCCTCGTGGACATCCATTTGTTCGCAGTATCCAGCCGAACGTTGAAAACTGACGGGAAGAGGCCTACCATCCACAAGCACCTCACCCGTAATGACACCAGTATCTTTACGCTGTGCGAGCACATCCAAAAGCGTTGTCTTTCCAGCACCCGAGCTTCCCATGAGAGCTCCAAGTTGCCCTGGCTTGACCCATCCGGTAATGTCGTCTAGTAGCTTTCGTTTTCCTCCAGGAACGTCAACTGTATATGAGAGATGATCCCACGTAAAGATCGATTCGTTGCGTGCGAGTCGCAGGTCGTCGTCCTCAGCGACTTGCGTAGCAGACGATGATGACGATTTAATCGGAACCTGTACACTCTGCTTCTCCTCATCCGTGGGTTTCCTAAGGGACTGAGATGTAGCTTTGTTGCTACTTCCGCGCTTGAATATGATTGAAGATTTGCCGCTGCTGCCTGTATTGGCTCTTTCCATGGCAATGGCAGTGCAAGCAGTGAAGGCAATCCACCAAGCAACGCATATGCCGAAATTACGCCAGATATGTGCCGGGGAGTAGCTAAAAGCAGTTTGGAGGTAGTCTTCGCCAATGATATGGGTACCATCTGCATTTGCGCCTGGAATTGTGCATGCTCGATTTTGAGCTCCATCGTAAGCATCGCCATTGGGGATGAGCTGCGCGCCAGTGCATTCGAGAATTAACCCGGAGTATTCGTTTGCTAGGAGCGCCTCATAGGCGTAACCGCAAGGATTGACATACCAAATCCAACGAAACCAGACGTGCATGGTTTGGAAGGGAATAAAAAAGCCACCATACACCATCATGACCATTGAATAGAATCCGGATATTTTAGCTGCATTGTCGAAACTTTCAAACATGCATCCGATGAGTCGATAAAGTGCAGTGAGCATGAGGGCGCTGATCATGGTGATAACCCAAAAGGTAAAGAATTTACCGGCATCCATCTGCAGCCCAACTAGGAAATAGTAGACGATGGCAAATATCGACACTTGCAGGATGATGTTGGGTATGTCGGTAATCATCTTCGCGATAACAAAAGCCGATGGACGATAGAAGCTAAAGTCTCGATGCCTGTCGAGGATGGGACGTCCGAAAAAAGTCGCCGTTACTTCGGCCATTGATGATAACTGTGAGACTCCATTAGCTTTGTGTCTCCTCGGTGGAATATTGAAGTCTCACATTATAGAACACAAGTGGGTAGAAAATCGCTCCACTGCGTGCAAAAATGCCAGCGCTAGAGTCTGGAAGGTTGTAGAACAGACTCCCCGAACATAACGACTGAATGAGAGCAGCAATCTGCTGCATGCCAAATGATGCCTTGTCTCCGAGCATTACTTGAATATCTCGTTGAACACACGCGAGAATCTGGTGGACGAAACCAATAGTATAGGAAGTCTGGAGAGGCGATTTATGACTTGGCTGATCATCCTGGAGAGCTTTACGTGCCGCGGCCGTTTCTTGTTCCATTTCCTCTAGGGGTATGATATCGGCCAGCATTTGTTTTGCCAGATCACTGCTTCGATAAGCAATTTCAAGTTCCTGGGCCGTTTTAGGGGCAGAATGTTCGTAGCCAGCTTTGAATCGCCTTTCGGTCTCGACAGTCGAAGATGTTAAGAAGTCCGCAATGTTGGCACCTGGTGGACAAATGAAACCCAAATTTTCAAAGTAGGCTTTTGCCATATTGGCAGGTCCATAGTA
The DNA here is from genome assembly GCA_000750815.1 of Pseudogymnoascus sp. VKM F-4516 (FW-969). Taxonomy (NCBI): domain Eukaryota; kingdom Fungi; phylum Ascomycota; class Leotiomycetes; order Thelebolales; family Thelebolaceae; genus Pseudogymnoascus; species Pseudogymnoascus sp. VKM F-4516 (FW-969). The sequence goes on along the minus strand of JPJZ01001227.1, from coordinate 3,869 downwards.
TATCTGCCGTCCTTCATCTAAGACAAGAACCTTGTCGAAGAGATCAAATATCCCGTTGCCGGCTTGATATAATGTCACCACTGCGACAGCCTTGGTTTTATCGGCCATGGCTCTGCATGTCTGCGCAAATTCAAGGGCCGTGGAAGCGTCAAGTCCTCTGGTAGCGTTATCCCAACAGGTTATTGCACCCTAATAAAGTCAATAATTTGCATCTACAGCACACTTTGGAGCTTACTTGAGCAGCCATGACTTCCCCAATGGAAACACGCTTTCTTTCACCACCTGAAACTCCCCGGACGAACTCATTACCCACAAGCGTTCCCTTTGCGTGGGAAATTCCCAAGGCTTCAGGGATAACATGGAGCATTTCTTTGTGATATTCCTCGACTCCTGTGCTCTTCTCCCGGGTCTGTCGTGTAACCCTGTTTTTAACAGCGAATCCAAGTGTCTGCGCGACTGTCAAAGTGGGGAAATGGATATCATCTTTAAGATATTAGTATGTTATACTTAGTGGCTTTGAGAACTCACCTTCGCTGTTGTACAAAATTGTACCGCGGTGCTTATCAGCTTCTTCAGCACTCATATTACCGTAAAACACGTCACCAGTAATATTCTTGAAGGAGCGACGCTTGTTGGCGACAGTTTTTAAGAATGAAGTACATCCTGATCCTGGGCGGCCGAGTACCAGCATCTGGATTTATTAGTTATGATATTTAACAAAAAAGATCTTTATACTTACCATTTCTCCAGCTTTCACTTGCCCAGTTAGGTCGTGTAAAATAGTCTGTTGGTGTTAGAGCGTTTTCATGTTGGAGGCTTCCATATCTTACAATATCATCAACTGACCCTCTCGCATCAGAGATGAGCTCCATTGGGTTGACACATGAAAGTGCATCATGTCCCAACACAGTCCGAGAATCAACTCCAGTTACGGATAAATGTCTCCATGTTAAAGAAAGCTGTTTCTTTTCGATTTTTTCGGCAGTCCTCTTGGCTTCATTGTCTTCTAGCCACTGGCTGAATGAGAAGGCTTTACTCTCTGAGGCCTCATTTTTCTCATTCACCTGTACCCCCATGCCGGTAATCACTAGTGTGGCTTTGCTTGTGGCTTTGCTTGTGGCGTGTGGCGTTTTGCGTTGTGGCTAGTTATAAATAGTAATTAAGTGCAAACAAAAGAAACAAAAGATAGAATGGAGAGGTCCTCATAGAATTTAATAAGAGCATTTTATTATTTCTTAAGAGCCTGACTACTTATATTATATGAGATGTCCGATCGGATATGACTGTTCTCTCTTTCTCATCCGTCCGGATGAGGCGTCTTCTCCAATTCCGAAAATCCAGTGATGACGAGGTTAGCGGCCGAAATGTCTCCACAAAAAACACCTGTATATGGACATTTTAACTGCACTCATATCATTACATCCGAAATTTTCGGCTTTCGCACTTATAAATGCATAATTATTCCTTACTAAGGCTTTTTAATAGACTATCTTGCATCGCCGTGTATCCGACCCAGGGGTGAATCATAATAGCGGGTTGTGTCCCACGCAATCTAGGCGAAGGTTCTCAGAATGAATGCTTCAAAGTCCGGTCTGCGGACTGCTCTAGCTTGTGCACCCTGTCGTCTCAGCAAAACAAAATGTAATGGTCAGGAGCCATGTGCTCGATGCAAAGACCGTGGCATAGTTTGCATCCCTGGCGTGAAGCGCAGAAATCCAGTCAGAAAGCCAGCGATTCCATCGTTGAATGAGAACTCTAGGATGGACGATGCAGAGGCTCCAGAATCGTCTGCTCAAGCAGACCTACTTAAAGAAGAAGTTCACTGTAGTATTTGGGGTTCAGAGGCATCGGAATCTTCAACCATGAACTTACACTATGGGCCATCTTCGACTTTTGTATTCCTGCAGCAACTCCATAGGTTTCTCCTCGGCAGTGGGGCTCCACGCCAAAGCACGATAAATAGTCGGTCGACAAATTACACGGCAGAAGCCATCAGCGAGTTTGGATACAGTGGCATCTTCTTCGGAAATGAATCGGATAACAAGGAATCTGCGGCGGGGTTGTCCCAAGAGCTCCCATCATTTGACCTTGCAGCCACCTTTCTTGAACTTTATCTGACCACTGTTCATTATGCCGTTCTATTTTGCGACAAGGGAACTCTAAGGAAACTTTTCTATAACATGTACTCGGCCCAGCCTAGCAATCAAAATTCTAGAGATTCAACCCTAGTGATGGCCGTGCTAGCTATAGGGGCCTTTATATCAAACTATCCCGTTTGGGCGGATTCTCTGTATCGGAGAGTAGTGCAACGGTTGGACAGCTGGGGAGACTCTGTAAGCCTCAGGAGTGTTCAAATTTCCATGCTTCTGTCAGAGTATCATCACAGTCAAGGACGACCGAACTCGGCGATGCTGTCAATAGGCCGAGCAGTGCACAAGGCCTTCGCCGTCGGCCTGCACCGAGACATGCCATCCCAAGGGGGTACGAGAGACTCTACCGAATCAGACAGATCTAGAGAGCGTCAGACCACATTCTGGTCCCTATTTGCACATGACAGAAACGTTTCTCTTTCGTTGGGACGGCCAGCGTCAATTAACGAACTGGATATCGACGTACAAGACCCGAGCTGGGATAGCGGGCTCATGGCTGCCGTTGCTCTTGGCAGAATATCATACAAGGTGAATTACAATATTTACGGACGCAACAGAGGCTCTATAAGTGACCTCTGTCGAAAGGTTCAAGAGATTTACGAGGAGATGATAGCTCTTCATAGATCTCTACCTCAGGACCAGAAGTTCCCCCTTTCCGAGTCCGAGTTGGGGCAATATTCTGCCAACCTCACCGCTAGTCAGATGATACTAGCCTTCCATTTCTTTCAGACGATGATAATCACTCTTCGTCCATGTTTGGTACTTGATGCTGCAAGGAGACGAAGCACTAAAACATCAACTGTCTCAAGCGAAGCCGTGACTCGGCTTAATGGCGCCGCTGACAGGTGTAGGGACGCATCTATACATATCATCAATGTCTTCTATCGTGCGATCAAAGTTAGCTCTTTCATAAGCTGTATGAGACACAGTCGATTTTTCATCGAAGGCGCCTGCTTTGCTTTGCTTTTTGATGTTGTACGGGACCCGGCCAGAGATGGTTGTGAAAGGAACTTTGAAGCTATAGAGCAAGGTCTCAACTGCTTTACGCTTCTCCCTGCCGACCGATTATTAATGATCAGCACTGCTGGTGTCGGCCGTATTCTAGAACTCACTAAGCAAATGGTTGCTACGGCGAGAGCAGAGACGAACGACAAAGTTGACAATCAGCTCCCGTCGTCTATGGACTTCTCGGGCGAGTCTATTGGTTTTGACCAGGGGCAGGCATTAGGAGAGGGATTGTGGGATGAGGCGGGAATTTCTAACAACAACATTTTCGACATGAGCTATTACCTTTGGTGTGAAGATCCATAGAAAACCAGATTTATAATGTAATTCATTTTCACCATCAACGGCTACCTGAGCGACCTAGAAGTCTCAGCACCACGTAAATTCACACCAACTTCCAAGCCACACAACAGTCATAGTCTTCTCGCAGCTCAACCTCTGAATGCCTCGTCAGAAATGCAGTCCACACCGTTCCATATAGCTGGCTTGCTCTTCATTCCTTTGAACACACTTAGCGCCCCCCAATCCAGCTTGAAACAAACGCCCTGAGCTCCCCTAACCACTCGGATTCACCCCGTTCCCTAACAACCCCCTATGACTTCAACACCAACAGCTCCCCCCCAGGCCCAACCACAACTCCCATCACCTCCCCCTCCTCTATATCCCTCAACCCCCTCACCTCCAAGCATCCACTCCCTCTCCACCCCCTCCTCC